>CM053242.1:26659881-26735624 GCA_028583405.1 Pogonophryne albipinna | reverse complement strand
TCAAGCATTTTTCAGGGTATGGTTTTTATGGTTCTAGGACTGGTACCAATAAATGGAGCAAGTTTCATGAATGTCACACTTTTATTTTGTACGCATAGCGTATATAATAATATGCTGACAAAGACTATGTAACATTTGTAAACATATATTTTGATTATTAGATGACAACTATGTAAAATTAAACAATACATTTTATAGCACGTTTATACAGACAGGACGTAACAATAATGATAAAAAAAAAAGATTAAAAAAAAAAAAAACTGAAAAGGAAGTGACGAAGGAGTTTCGACACCTCAAATACGGAGCGAAAAGTTAAACCAGAAGAATCAAGACTATGAGCTACCACTAAACAACTCACAGTCTGAAAATTACCATTAATAAAAACCCTGAACGTTTACTTTTCGTTTTAAACATCGTTTTAAGGTGTAAACCTATGGTGTAAACGTGTCATTTAGAGGTGTAAACGTGTCATTTAGAAATGCGCGTTCCCGTGACAAGGGGGGCATTTCATGACGGGGAGGCATAATGTGACACAACACCGGCGTGCCGGCACTCACGGGGACGGGCTTTCCGTCTTTACGGATCTGACTGGCGGGGGGAGAAAATCTCTCCGCCCGGGAAGAGGGGGCAAATCCCGCCTCCTCCCTGTATAATGCACAGATCACTACGTTTTCTAATAAGAATGATGTTTATCTGTATCCAAATCTTAGTGTCTTTTGTTTCCACAAAGGCTACACTTACACACAATGTTAACCGTACAAATTTCCCATTCGCTGCCCCAGCTGTAGCTCCTATGGCTAGTGGGCATGCGCAGATGAGAGGGATGAACCGCAGGGAGTGCTATATCTAAAGGAGAGCACTATGCGGGTACAGGGACATTATGGCCGGCGTAGTACTGTCAGGGAACACACTACGCCAAGAGCAAAGACTCCAATGCAGTTTACCGTAGTGGTAAAGGCTGCATTATGGCGGAGCCCGCACTCACACAAGAGCGCGTGGCGGTGCGTTCAGGGACCTTAGTAAAACACACTACGCCAGGGTTTCCGCTAGGATTTTTTCTCGCCGGTCAAATGTCCGAACAGAATAAATTTTACCGGACAAATTTGAAACTTACCGGTCATGTTTCAATAATAATAATAAGAATTGTGTAGCAGAGTTTCCGTTAGCAGGTAATCACCGGACTAGGACCGGATATGCTGATGTTTAAAACGCAGTTAATGGGGCTCATTTTTATATTGGTTCAGTTTATAATCGTACATTTTATAACAGATCAACAAATTCAGATTCATTTTTCAATAAATGACTCCACAAACAACTAACATAATTATTACATTCAAAGAAACTACTTGTAGTAGGTGAAGTACATTATTCAAAAGTTTACATTAACTTTGAATAGTAACACGGGAGAAACGGATCCTCTCTTTTCCCCTCTCCCTCCCTCCCTCTCCTGACAGCCCGTCAGTTTCTCATGCATCGCGCTAAACAGTGGGCGGGGCTTCAGGTGATTATGCAGCAGCTGATCTGATCTCTCTCGCTCGTCCGGTTACACTTCACTCGTGTTTATGTCCATATCGATCAGATCCAGCTCTCCTGATCGGCCTTTATAGAGAGCACCAATTAAACTATTAAGTGTGAATATCGGCCGATAATGATCGGCGGCCAATCGATCAGAGCATCGGACATTTTCACCGGCAGGTTTTGAATTTACCGGTTTTTATTCAATTTTACCAGCTAAAAACCGGTAATTACCGGCTAACGGAAACCCTGCGTGACTACGCCTATAAAGAATCCGATTAATGCTGTTTACCGTAGTGGTGAGAACAGCATTAGGATGGAGCGCGCGCTCACACAAGAGCGCGCGGCGGTGCGTTCAAGGTCCTCAGTAAATAATCGGCCCTTTCTGTGTCAACCCTCCATGGGCAAATCTTCCCTTCGCGGGGAGTTTTGCGGCGGAACGGGCAGAGAGTATCACAGCTTCATAGCTGCGGCCCCACAGCTGAGGGCTTGTCCATTAACACAATGTTCTGGGGAATGGAAACTCAGCTGTGTGTTAACAAGGTGGAGGGACAGGACGCTGAAACGGGGCCATTCACTCCAGTTTTGCAGCGTCCCACTGTACCACATGTCTATACACTGTACCACTGTATCACATGGACCACTGTCTTGTGGGTGTCCCACACCCACCTCTTTTATGGGCATGCGAGAGGTAAATCTGTCCTCCCAGGAGGAGATGTGTTTCCTCTCAGCAGAGATTCAGGCTCTGGTGCAGAAACAGGCTGTTGTGCACCCTCAGCACAGAGAAAGGGTCTTTATTCCATGTACTTCCTGGTTTTCAGGAAGACAGGGGAATTCAGACCTATTCTAGATCTCAGCAGCCTGAATCGCCACATTTCCTGCAGGAAATTCCGCATGTTAACTATGAAACAGTTACTGGGTCTTGTGCAGCCCAGGCGATTGGTTCACCCACCATTGACCTGAAAGACACATACTTTCATGTAGAAATTGCTCCAGAGCACAGAAAGTGTCTGCGTTTTGCCTTCCAGGGGATAGCCTACGAGTACAACAGCACCACAGTGGCTTCTATCAACAGGCAGGGCGGAGTCCGCTCCGCCGCCTTGTTGAACCACAGCGAGGAGAGGCTGAGGGTATGGGCTTCAGAGGTGGTGTTAGCCCTGAGAGCCCTCCATATCCCGGGACTGGAGAACAGGGGGGCCGACCTCATGTCGAGGGGCGGCCCCCTGCCAGGCGAATGGACCGCTTCACCCGAGGTGGTGAAGCAGATCTTGGGCCCAGTTCTGGAGATGAGCGGAAGTGGATCGTTCGCCAGCCGGCGCAACAACCACTGTGCCCTGTGGTTCTCCATGGCCCTGGGCGACGACCCGCCCTTGGGGGTGGACGCGTTTGCACACGAGCCATGGCCAAGGAAGCTGCTATACGCCTTTCCACCGCTGCGTCTCATTCTCCCTCTCTGGGGAGAGTGAGGCCAGAACGTCTGTCAGTCCTCCTAGTGGCTCCGGACCGCGTTGGGGCGCCGTGGTACTCAGAGATGACACAGATGAAGGTGGGCCAGCCCTGGGCGTTCCCCCAGTTCTGGGGGGCGATGTCTCAAGAGGCAGGTGCAATCGGGGCGTTACCCAGCTCAGGCCAATCCTCTCCAGGCTTGGCTCCTGAGAGGGACAGGCTGAGACAGGGTGGATTGTCTGACAGCGTTATTCAGTCTATCAGGCAGCTAGAGCTGGATCCACCACAGCCTGTTACAGGCCAAGGTGGCTAGGATTCCAGCGATGGTGTGAGGAGAGGAGTATAGAGCCCTATCTTGTGAGTTAGGCTCTATTTTTTCCTTCTTACAGTTACTGGTGGACAGAGGGCTTGCGCATTCAACAGTGAAAGTGTATGCAGCAGCCATCTCGTCCTGCCATGAGGGATTTGGCGGCAGGTCAGCCTTTAGTCAACCACTGATGTTGCGGTTTTTACAGGGGGTCAGGTGGCTGCAGCCCAGTAGTGCACGCCTCCCAACCCGCAGTGGGACCTGCCCCTAGCGCTCGGAGCTCTGGTCTTAGAACCATTTGAGTCTCTGGAGCTCTCCTCCCTAAAAGCACTGTTGTGGAAGACAGCTTTGCTTCTTGCCTTAACGTCAGCCAAAAGAGTGTCCGAGTTAACCGCTCTGTCGGTGCACCCGAGCTGTTTACTGATTCGGGGTGACCGGAGCGGCACGACACTCAGACCGAACCCCTCCTTTGTGCCCAAGAGCCTAAGGAGTGCGTTCAGGTCGAGGGCTATTCAGTTAGGGGGTTTTAGTCTTCCCCCCCATGGTGGGAACAGGGAAGCTAAACTGCACCTCCTCTGCCCGGTGCGTGCGCTAGCATGTTATGTGGAGCGCACGGCTGCCCTTAGACGCACCGAACAGCTGTTCGTGTGCTTCGGGGGAGGGGTGATCGGGAAAGCTCTGTCCAAGAAACGCCTGGCAGGCTGGCTCTGCGAGTGCATTGCACATGCCTACGGACAGGCAGGGAGAGCCTGCCCCACGGGGGCTCGTGCGCACTCCACACGGGCTGTAGCCTTATTCAACGGTGTGAGTGTGGAGGATATATGCACAGCGGCGTCTTGGTCGACGCCAGGCCCCTTCATAAGGTTTTATCTCTTGGACATGTCGGGCTCTTTCTCCTCGTCTGTGCTTGCGGGGGCAACACAGGACTGATAGGGGGGGGGGGGTTGTGGGTCAGTTGGCATCTGACCCCCTCCACGGACGTAATGCGCCTTCGCTGTTCTCGGGCCCTCTGAGGGTCCCGGGATGGGCGAGGGGCGCGCTGGGCCCTTGCAGGGTCAGTGTTTGAGTGTGGGGCATGGGCTCTGGCGCTCTCCCTGTTATCCTTAGGGATTCAGGCAGGCAGGCGTGTAGTAAGCCCATTCGGAACTGAGGGGGCTCTCCCCATCCGTCTATGGGCGGGGTGGGGGGGTCCCGGCACTGTTTTTTTGAGCACACTTTCTGCGAGCTAAGCGCAGCAGGGTGTGCTCTGTCAGCCACAGCCCAGATTTCTCCTCGGTTACAACCGGGTTAAAGGAAGAATGTGGGGCAGCAGTTGCTGACCAGAAAAGCCGGTCAGGGGCAGTAGGGTGGAATGTTGTTGGACGACAGTGCGCGTATACATCGGGGCTCCACCCACTGTACCCATAGCGTCCAGTAGAGGGCGGAGCCTGTGAGAGATATAACGTTGGGTTACGTATTGTAACCCTTGTTATATTAGCACAGGCGGAGCCCTCTACTCGGGGCACTGTCTGTCCTATTCCGCTCGCTGAAGAGAGGTGTAGGATGATAGTCAGGAGGCGAGGCCTCCTTTTATACGGTGTGATGCGCGCGCATTCAGGTAGGCCCGTCCACGGCCGGCTACGTCTATAGAGGTCTCAGTGGGAGAATGCTCGCAGGGTAAGGTAGTACCCATAGAGTCCAGTAGAGGGCTCCGCCTGTGCTAATATAACAAGGGTTACAATACGTAACCCAATGTTTCCGGAAATTACAACGCAATACTATTGATGCAAAGGGATTTCAGCGTATGTGTGTAATGGAAGATTGATGATGATGATGATGATGATGATGATGATGGAGGATGGTTGCAGAGAAACTAGAATTATTTTCACGCCTTTTCACAGTCTGCACCGCCTGCGTTTGGGGACTGTCTGCTCCACATTTGTTATGGGCTGTAATTAGGACACCGTTTATATTTATTTATATATATGCCAGATTTAGTGAATGCTGTCCATAAATGCTTCCCAACCATGTACAGTCATATCTATGTATAACATATCGAAATTTCATTTGACTGATTGAGTGCAGATAAATAATAACCTCATGACTCACAGCATAAATTACTTTTTCAAAGTAAGCCAAAAGAGGTACTTGGAGATGTTTTTGTTTTTCAAAGTGACTACAAATGTTCAAAGTATACCTAAAATAGTTTGTTAAAAAGACATAAATATGCTCAAAGCAAATTTGAAAAATGAATGTGTCATTGCCGAGCCTCTGCTTTAATAAGGTAGCATGCTCTTTGTGTCTCTCTGAGCATGTGTGAACAGTCAGTGCCAAGAAGGGAGTGCAACACATTTCCAGAGGCAATAGTCCATATGTCTGGGAAGTATGACTAATAGCCCTAACGTTTATGGAATAAAAGTATTATCTTAGGGAACCTAGCCTCTGAAATAATGATGGAGCCTGTTCTACAACACCAGCTCCTCATTCTGTAAAAGGATGTGGATTTTTGTATCAATAAGTAAGAGTTCCACACAACACTAGCAACAACTTATTATGAAGATGGATGACCACTGAATGAAATGACTTCTGCTGATAAAAGCAATTCAATATTGGTTTAGAGACTGGAGTTGTACACATTGACCTTCTCAAGCAAACTGAATCAAGACTTTTATTTTGAAAGGGCTGCATGGAGATAAATCATATACATTTCACTCAGTGGTAATTTCAGATATCATGTTACATGACGACTTTTAATCGAGGCTAGTTGTATGTGTTGAATCTTGAGATTCAAACCCAATGACCTTCAAAGCTCATTGAAAGAAAGAAGGTGATTTTAATTTAACTTGGTTAAATGTTGCTCTTAAAGCACCCTTAGGGCAGAGGACACAACACAAAATAAATTTACACAAACTCAATCTTGCTTTTGTGAATGTCTTATAAATGAGCATAACATTATTTTTGCAGCACATCTCTTTATATAACTCGCTAAAGCTGGATCAAGAACGTGATCTAGATTAAATGACTTTGAACTCTGAATAATGGATTGTCTTACATATACTCTGTTTCATGGTAATGCAGCATCCCTGGTTCTAGTGTCTCAAGCATTATAACAGTATGTATAAATGCAATTAAAAGTGCTTTACAGGGAGGTTAAACTAAATTCTAAAATAATTTTAAATGAAGCTAAGCGCAAGTTCAACCAGGAAGACCTTCTTTACTCATTCATTTACTATTTCCATGTTACTACTCTCTCTCCTCTCAATAAATGATCGTCACTCCCCAGCTTAACCAATCACTTCACTCTATTCTCACAAGCCTATCATAGCGCTCCGCCAAACCTTTTAAATCAAATCAAATCAATCAAATCAAAGTTTATTTATAAAGCACATTTAAAAGCGATTTTTGGTCGGGCCAAAGTGCTGTACATGTAATAGATACTACAATCACTTAAAAACACATTACTACAATCATAATAAAAGACAATAAATTACAACAGATATATAGAAAACACAGGGAAAAGTCAGGAGTCGTGCTCCGCTCTGACTAAAAGGCCAGGGAGAAGAAGTGAGTCTTTAGTGTCGATTTAAAAAACCCTAGGGTCTGGGCCGACCTCACATGCAGGGGCAGAGTGTTCCAGAGCCTGGGGCCAGCTGTTGCGAAGGCTTGGTGCCCTCTGGTTTTGAGCCTGGTCTTGGGCACTATCAGCTGGTCAGCAGACCTTAAAGCTCTTGCTGGGGTGTAGCGCTGGAGGAGTTCAGCTATATAGGCCGGAGCCAGCCCATTTAGTGCTTTAAAAACAAGGAGTTTAAAATCAATTCTGAACCGAATTGAAAGCCAGTGCAGTGAGGCCAGAATTGGGCTGATGTGTGTAAATCTGCTCTCCCCTCTGACAGTTGTCATTTCAGGTGAATCGACGCAACCCTCCTCCACCCCTTTTCCCCCTCCTGTCCCTCTGAATCCAGGATCAAGCTAAGTCACTCCCCTTCAGACCGAACCCAACTATCCATTCACCACCACCAGTGTCTAGACCCCGGGGGGATTTCATCGGATCGGTTCTCCACTCCCGGATGATACTCCTGCACAACGCGGCCTAATCGCCAAAACTCCATTACATTCATTTGTGTATTCCTGGCAATAAATATGTATTTTTACATCATTACATTACATTACATGTTAGACGCTTTTATCCAAAGCGTCTTACATACTGAATACTGTGGGCAATCCCCACAGGAGCAATTTGGGGTGAAGTGTCTTGCCCAGGGACACAACGACATGCTGACTGCAGTGGGGTTTGAACCTGTGCTCCCCTGATCTGACCACCAACGCACTATTCCACTATTCCACTGCGCCACACGCCTCCCTTCATCATCAAAACCGTCTCTACTGATTGAAATGCTCAAATGCAGTGCTCTGCAGGGATCAAGGCACGTATATGCCTCTCCCTGCTTCCACCGTCTACACACACAACCAAATTACATACCATCAGTAAGGAAAAAGAGTAAGAACTAAGATGTATAGGTGAAGAGGCACAACGTGTCTACGTCAATGCACTCTTATTAGATTATTTTATCAACTATAAGCTTTATCAAAAAGGAAGGTCTTAAGCGTACTCTTAAAAATGGATAGGCTGTCTGCCGCCCGAACACAAACTGGAAGCAAATTCCACAAAAGTGGAGCTTGATAAGAAAAGGCTCTTGCTCCCATTGTACTTTTAGAGACAATTAGTTATTTAAGGTAAGATGGCGCCTGCCCATTAAGGGCTTTGTAGGCGAGAAGAAGAATTTTAAATTCTATCCTGTGTTCTATAGGGAGCCAGTGTAAGGCAGCCACAACTGGAGTAATGTGGTCACTTTTCCGAACTCTGGTTAGTGCACGTGCTGCAGCATTTTGTGTTGTGCACCGACAGAAATGCTAGAGAGGTTAATTTTTATGTTTGTTTTGTCACTCACCATTTACCTCTCATTCCAGGCTTCTGATTGTCCACCCCTTGTGTGTCTCCTGTGCTCATCAGCGTCAGCCCCGCCCCTGATTGTTCCCACCTGTGTCTTATTATCATGTGCTTAATTTCCCCTGTCTCCCAGTGTTCAGTGTCAGTTTGTATTGTCTCTTGCGATGGTCAGGTCTATGCTCTTGAAACATTTTGATTCCTCACTACGTGAGCGCTTTCAGTTTTTGTTCTCTATTTTTGTCATCTCGGCTAGAGATTTGATAGTTACCTTTTTTGTTGTTCAATGCTGTATTTGGAAAATAAAGTATCTTACAAATACTTTACCTCTGTCTCCCGGGTCGTGCAATTGGGTCCTACATCCTAAGTGTCTGAGTTCGTAACAGAACGAATTGACCAACATGGACCCAGCCGACCCAAGAATGCTTCACGCCGCCCTGTCAGCACAAGACATGAGGATTTATCACCATGATGAACAGCTGGGCGTAGCTGCCCAGGAAAGGAAAGAGCTGGAAGGACGCCAGGCAGATTATCAAGAAAACATCTCTACACGGATGCAACAACTGGTTGCCCAAATGAATAATTTTTTCACTCACCAACAGACCGTTCTTCCGGTGACGTCATCCACAGCTGAGAGGTTGCCTGTCAATACTCCAGCTGACACAGTTTACCCAAATCAGGCTGTTTCTTCCCCTTTACGGCTGGCTCTTCCGGAGACTCCACGAATTGCAGAGCCTTTCTGGTACAGTGCGATCTGCATTTTCAACACAACCCAGGAGCTTTTTCATCTGACCATGGTAAAGTGGCGTTTATCGTGTCTCACTTAAGGGGAAGAACTGCAGCCTGGGCTACTGCAGAATGGTCTAGAGACACCGAACTATGTTACTCATTGGCCGATTTCATAGAGACTATGAGTCGCATTTTTGATCACTCATCGCCTGCTACAGAGGCCAGCAGAAGACTGTTTCAAATACGTCAGCTCAACCGTCAGGTGGTTGATTATGCCATCGAGTTTCGTGCAGCAGCGGACAGCGGATGGAATGTTCCGGCTCTTCGTGACGTCTTCATGACGGGACTTTCGGAACCAATAAAGGACCAGCTGGCTCCACTGGAGACACCCCGGGATCTGGAATCCCTCATCGCTGTGGCCATCCGGATCGATAACCGTCTTCGGGAAAGAGAGAGGGAGCGTCGACGCAACAGAGATGTTGTTCCCAGCTTCCAGGATTCGTCTCGAAGGGTCGCGCCGCCAGCTGAGGATTTCCAGCCCATGTTATCGGACCGTCGGAGGACTACACTTCTGAATGACTCCGGTGAACCCATGCAGCTGGGAAGAACCAGGCTTTCTCTGGAGGAGAGGCAACGCCGTCTACGGGAGGGTTGCTGTTTCTACTGCGGCCAGCTGGATCATCAACTCGCTTCATGCCCGGGAAAAGATTGAGCTCACCAGTCAAAAGGAGGGCGCTGGTGAGCAAGTTTCCCGTAGACTTCCCTCCTCGACCTGTTACTCAGGCAGACATTTTTATTAACAATCAGGCCATTGACCAAGGGGTGCTAATAGACTCAAGGGCTGATGAAAGCCTTATGGACTGGGGCATAGTCAATCAGCTAGAAATAAAGACTGTTCTGCTATCTCAGCCTGTTAATGCCAGTGCCTTAGACGGCCGCTTGTTATTCACAGTTACGAATTGCACTGAGCCCATTCAGATTACTGTGAATTAAGACCATACAGAGAGCATGCAATTTCATATTTTCGAGTCGGCACAGCACTCGATTATTTTGGGGTTTCCATGGCTGAAAACCCACAATCCTCACATTGACTGACGTTCAGGGAGAATTAAGGAATGAGGAGAGGATTGTATTGGCAGGTGTAAACTTTCACAACCTGTTAATGCACCAACAGACTCTAGTAGAATCATTATTGATCACCCTGACTATCCTGATCCACAAAAGGTACCTCCCTGTTACCATGATTTACAGGAAGCGTTTAACAAGTCCAAAGCCCTGTCGCTACCTCCTCACTGAGATTTTGACTGTCCCATTGATCTCTTACAGGGAGCCCCCATTCCCAAGCGGAGACTTTACTCTATTTCGAGACCTGAGAAAGCAGCAATGGACGAATACATCTCTTCTTCACTCAAATCAGGGATTATCCGTCCTTCATCTTCTCCAGCCGGAGCGGGATTTTTCTTTGTGGGAAAGAAAGACGGGTCTCTGAGACCTTGCATAGACTACAGTCCACTAAATGACATTACGGTGAAGAACCGCTATCCTCTGCCACTCATGTCATCTGCTTTTCAACTGCTTCAAACTGCCAAGATATTCACCAAGCTAGATTTAAGAAATGCATATCACTTGGTTAGAATAAGAAAAGGGGATGAGTGGAAGACAGGATTCAACACTCAGAGTGGTCACTATGAGTACCTAGTAATGCCTTTTGGACTATGAAATGCACCTGCTGTGTTTCAAGCTTTTGTAAATGAGGTTTTGCGGGAATTTTTGAATATTTCAGTGTTTGTGTATCTTGATGATGTTCTGATTTTCTCCCCAGACGCTAAATCTCATGTTAACCATGTCCGCCAGGTTTTGCAGAAACTGCTGGAGAATCAGCTATATGCCAAGGCAGAGAAATGTGAGTTCCACACAGAAGAGGTGTCTTTCTTAGGACACATAATCTCACCTAATCACATCCAAATGGATCCTGCTAAAATCAGTGCAGTATCCCAGTGGCGCACACCAGACTCCAGGAAGAAGGTTCAGCAGTTTCTAGGATTTGCTAACTTCTATAGGAAGTTTATTAGGAATTTCAGTTCTGTTGCTGCCCCTCTGCATGTTCTGACTTCTCCTAAGGTTCCTTTCAAGTGGACTCCCCAGGCGGACATCGCCTTCTAACGCCTCAGAGAGAGATTCACATCAGCTCCCATACTCACCATTCCAGATCCCCAGCGCCAGTTTATGGTCGAGGTTGATGCTTCCAATGAGGGAATTGGAGGAGTACTGTCTCAACGTTCTGTAGAAGACAACAAGATGCATCCATGTGCTTACCTGTCGCGGAAGTTGACAACAGCAGAGCGGAATTATGACGTGGGAAACAAGGAACTGTTAGCTGTAAAAGCTGCCCTCGAGGAATGGAGACACTGGCTAGAGGGGGCTGAGCAGCCGTTTTTAGTCTGGACAGATCACAAAAATCTGGAATATATAAGAAAGGCTAAGCGTCTCAACTCCCGTCAGGCCAGGTGGACACTATTCTTTAGTAGGTTCACACTCTCTTTTCGTCCTGGGTCTCAGAATCAAAAACCTGATGCTTTGTCTCGTCTTTACGATCCAGAACCACTTGCCGTAGAGCCCAAGACTATCCTTCCACTTAACCGTGTGATCGGAGCCTTTTCCTGGCAGGTGGAGTCGGACGTTAAAAAGGCGAATGTCATGAATCCAGCACCTAGCGAGTGTCCCAACAATCTGCTGTTTGTTCCTGAGGCTCTTCACTCCAAGGTCATCCACTGGGCTCACTCATCTGTGCTTTCGGGCCATCCGGGAGTAAAAAGGACAATGTTCAGGATTCAACAACGTTTCTGGTGGCCAGCCATGAGGAAGGATGTGGCGGAGTATGTAGCGGCTTGTCCGGTGTGTGCGTGTAATAAGACCTCGTCTCAAGTCAAGATGGGCTTGCTCCAGCCGCTGCCGATTCCCCAACGTCCTTGGTCGCACATCTCGATGGATTTTGTGACAGGATTTCCTTCATCCAGAGGCAAGACTATGGTTCTAACAGTGGTGGATCGATTTTCAAAGATGGCTCACTTCATCCCATTGACCAAGCTTCCCTCTGCCAAAGTCACCGCAGAGGTCATGATGAATCACGTATTCAGGATCCATGGATTCCCTGATGACATTGTTTCCGACAGGGGTCCACAATTTATTTCCGTTTTCTGGAAGGAGTTTTGTCGACTCATAGGTGCCAACGTCAGCTTGTCATCAGGATATCACCCTCAGTCAAATGGACAGTCGGAGCGTCTGAACCAAGAACTAGAGACTACGCTACGTTGTCTCGTCTCCCGGAACCAGACCACCTGGAGTGACCACCTCACATGGGTCGAGTTTCCCCACAATACTCTTCCTACGGCAGCCACAGGTCTCTCTCCATTCCATTGTGTCAATGGTTTCCAGCCTCCGCTTTTCCCTAACAACGAGGAAGAGGTGATGGTTCCATCGGCTCATGCCATGATCAGACGTTGTCGCCGAGTTTGGGCTGGTGCTCGTCAGTCTCTTCTCCGAAGTTCAGCTCGGATGAAGGCTGTTGCAGACATCCATCGCAGGGTCGCTCCCTCCTACAGACCAGGCCAAAAGGTTTGGCTTTCCACTAAGGACTTACCACTCCATGTCGCCTCAAAGAAACTGGCTCCAAGATTTGTGGGTCCTTTCCCGGTGTCCAGAGTCATCAACCCGGTCTCTGTACGCTTGCAACTCCCCAGGACTATGAGAGTGCATCCGACATTTCACGTCAGTAAGATCAAGCCAGTGTGTCAGAGCACACTTGTTCCCGCCTCCAAGCCCCCTCCACCGCCCCAGTTCTTTGAAGGGGGTGAGGTTTACAAGGTCCGTAAGCTGCTGGAGGTCCGTAATAGGGGGAGGGGGAAGCAATTCCTGGTAGACTGGGAGGGTTACGGTCCTGAGGCTAGAAGCTGGGTAGCTGCTTCATTTATCGTGGACAAGACTCTTATCCACGATTTGTACAATCAGCCTGGGCCATCAGGAGTCGGCCCTAGAGGGGGGGTACTGTTGTGCACCGACAGAAATGCTAGAGAGGTTCATTTTATGTTTTTGTCACTCACCATTTACCTCTCTCCAGGCTTCTGATTGTCCACCCCTTGTGTGTCTCCTGTGCTCATCAGCGTCAGCCCCGCCCCTGATTGTTCCCACCTGTGTCTTATTATCATGTGCTTAAATTCCCCTGTCTCCCAGTGTTCAGTGTCAGTTCGTATTGTCTCTTGCTATGGTCAGGTCTATGCTCCTTGTGCTCTTGAACATTTTTGATTCCTCACTACGTGAGCGCTTTCAGTTTTTGTTCTCTATTTTTGTCATCTCGGCTAGAGATTTGATAGTTACCTTTTTTGTTGTTCAATGCTGTATTTGGAAAATAAAGTATCTTACAAATAATTTACCTCTGTCTCCCGGGTCGTACAATTGGGTCCTACATCCTAAGTGTCTGAGTTCGTAACATTTTGAATTAGCTGAAGCGACTTAACTGACTTCTTGGTACACCCTGACAATAAAGTTACAATAATCCAGCCTTGAAGTAACAAATGCATGAACTAGTTTCTCTGCATCGTTTTGAGGCATGATATGCCTGATTTTTGCAATGTTACGTAGATGAAAGAAGGCGGTCCTTGAGATTGATTTTATGTGGGCGTTAAAAGATAAATCCTGATAAAATATAACACCAAGATTCCTTACAGTCTCACTGCAGGCCAAATTAATGCCATCCGTAGTTGATAGATCTTTAGATAGTTTGCTTCGTAGATTCTTTGGGCCGAGTACTAAAACTTCAGTTTTGGCCGTGTTTAACATAAAAAAATGTAAGGTCATCCACGTTTTTAAGTCCTTGAAGCAGTCTTGAATTGTATTTAGATGATTAATTTCATCAGGCTTGATGGATAAATATAGTTGAGTATCATCCGCATAACAGTGGAAATTTACAGAATGATTCCTTATAATATTGCCTAACGGAAGCATATATAATGTGAACAAAATAGGTCTGAGCACTGAGCCCTGTGGCACTCCATGGCTCACTTTGGTTTGCATGGAAGATTCATAGTTGACACACACAAACTGAGACCATTCAGATAGATGGGACCTAAAGCAGTTCCCTTTATGCCAACTAAGTGCTCTAGTCTTTGCAATAGGATATCATGGTCGATAGTATCATATGCAGCACTGAGATCGAGCAAGACAAGAATAGAGACAAGTCCTTTGTCTGAGGCTATGAGAAGGTCATTTGTGACTTTAACCAGAGCTGTCTCTGTGCTATGATGTGTTCTAAAGCAAGACTGAGAATCTTCAAATAAATCATTGTTTTTTAAGTAATCACACAACTGTTTTGAGACTGCTTTTTCAAGAATTTTTGAGAGGAACGTGTTGTGTCTCGTCAAATGTGTTAGTTATGTTTATGTATTTTGTCATGTCTTGTTTTCCATTTTAAGTCAAGGGTCCTTTTTAATCATAAAAGATGTCCAAGGACTGACTCTCTGCACTGGTTGCTATCGCCTCCAATGTTTTCATTTCTGTTATTAATCCTGCTTTTCAAACAAGTGTCCATTTTGTGATCTTCGAGAGACGGTTTTCCATATTTATTACATTTATTTGAATATCTCTCTTTTAACTTTGGTTTTAAATTTTTCCACAATCAAGCACTTAAAAATATAATAGAATAGTTTAATGTCATTATACATGTACAATGAGATAAATGATTCTCCCTTTCAAGGGTGCCATCAAAACAAAAACAAAACATCACAACAAAATACACGCAGCATACATACTTAGGAATAAGGAATAAAGAGTAAAGTGCAGTAATTATTTCCAGGAGTATAAAAATTAAATCTGTAATGTAATAAATAATAATAATAATAGTGTGTACTTTATTTCATCTTCATCAGAAAGCCACTGCTGCTGCGATTCTCTGGCCCATCTCACGTTCCATTGTCTCCTCACTTGAGAACAAGACCCAGAAATATTTGAACTCCTTCACTTACGGTAAGGACTTATATGTAATTCATCCAAGTGAGATGGACTCTAGTTAATGTAAATATGGTAAGTAAGAAGTTGCAATATTCCTTTTGTTCTCATCTGAATGATGAAAAGGATGCCTTTTCATCAATACATGGAGTGTATTGACTTAAGGCAGGACAAAAAGCAGGACAAAAACATTATCATATATACAGCCTAAGGGTGAAAAGCAGTCACGGCGCATTTGCTCTGTTACAGCTTTCTAACTGTATTTCCTTACATGGAATATTGCCAGTAGTCAGCCTTAAAGATCTTCTGAGATTAAGACACATTCTATATGCTAAACATATTGCTTTAGAGCAGGGGTACTCAAACTTTTTTGTTAAAGGTCCACTTGTGAATTTTATACAATGTCAATAGTCCGGATCAATGCCAGTAAAGTCCCCCCCACCCCCGGAGCGGTGGAACGAAACTGAAATTAAGAAGCAGTTTCGGCGCGCTATGCATGGGGCCCCCTTGAGGGGGTTTCCCGACATGTCATTGCAGTAAATTAAAGGAGACCTATCATGCTATATTTAAATGATATATTGTAGGGCCATACCTATATAAGGTATATTTATACGTTTCTGTTTTCAAAATACCAAACAGATCATGCATTTTAGCCATGCCTCATTTCGCTCTATTTGCTGTTCTCCAGCCCTGTTTTTGCAGGGGGATGATTCTGTAAGCTGCAGCTGACCACGCCCCCCTGCAGGAGAGGGGAGCGTGCTCTGATTATGTCAGAAGAGGGGGCAGAAAAATAGATCTCCATCCTCCATGTTTTATTATATTATTATATAGAGTCATTATTCATTTGTTTTAAAGCTCAATAAATAACAAAGAAGACCTTTGACCGGCACTTTTCTAATTTTGTCCGGAAGATTTAAACTTTAACGGACATCTTGACTGGCGAAAGAAAACCTAACTGAAACTCTGCCGCACGGTCCCCTCGTTCCTTGGAAGAGGCGGACAGGTGGGTGTTTGTCAGGTGCTTGCCTCGACGGGGAGGGATTGCATTGAATTACAGCAGCGGGAGCAAACGCTTGCCTTGGGGAGGGAGAAAAAGAGCCACAGCGGGGAATAAACAGAAGGGCAACCATGCACGTAAGTCTTCTTCACTGCTTTTGTGGCAGACTACAGCGCCACTTACAGGCCTGGCATATGTACTACAGCGTCTCCAGCACTTTCGAGCGGCAATGGCCGGCCGTGGCCCAACCCCACATTCCCCTGATAGGTGGAGAGTTGGCCCAATAGCCGTAGCGCCACCGTCCTGATGTCAGGACAGTGTTCAAATCTGGACCAGTTTTTATCAGATCCGTTGCAGCCCCTTTTTTTAGAGATTTGGGTATGGAGGAAAATAGAGAGGGTTGTGTTTTCTGACACTTGGTGAGTTCCCTGGAACACCGGGGACACATATTCATGTATCAAAGACGTACAAAAGTGCATTTTGCATGATAGGTCCCCTTTAAAGGGTGTTTCATGTTGTCGTTGCTGTGGACCTTCTTAATCTTTTTTTATGTTCTTTTTAATTTTGAAATTGTTAAGTTTATTCTGGTTTGTTTTGTGTTTGTATCTTTTATTTTAAATGTATTTATTTATTTAATGTTTTGTGAGCTGAGCTGTGTGATTGTATATGTTATGTATCTCTCTGTACAGCACTTTGGTCTGGAGGTTTTAAAGTGCTATATAAATAAAGTTGGATTGGATTAACCTTATTTGGGGCCCCCTTCTGGTCCAAGCACTTGCCTGTCGGTAAACGGCGCCCCTGTATACACACACACATTCAATACATACATACAGTATGATGGCTTGAACTAGTGGGATAAATGGCACTGTTTGTCTGTAGCCAATGCCTTGAACCTCGGCAAAACTGGCATTAGAAGCATTAGAAAGTCAAGGTAAACTTGCGGTTAACTGCGGTCTGCAATGCGTGTCACGCTCGCGCACACAAGTAAATAAATATGCATACATGTTCATTCTCACAACGTGTCAGACACAAGAAAATATACATTAAAGGGGACCTATCATGCAAAATGCACTTTGTGATGTCTTTTATACATAAATATGTGTCCCCGGTGCGTCGGGGAACTCACGGAGCGTCAGAAAATAAAACCCTCTCTCTTTTCCTCCGTACCCAAATCTTTTAAAAACAGGGGTACAACGAGCGGATACAGATTTGCTGCCGATCTGACGTCAAAGCGGCGGCGGACCCACAGAAAATTGCCATCAGAAACAATGCCTGACGTGTTTTGGACGTAATCTCGTCTTTGTTTACATTAGCAAGCCTCGCTAACACTCAGAGCTAACCTGTGCTGGAGAGCACATGTGTTTAAAAAGCAGGAAAGAAAAAAAGGAACTCACCTTGTGATAAACCCGTAAGAGAAAAAGCATTTGAGCTCCATACTGTTTCAGAAATAATCTTTCATGTGGTTTAGAACAGGATGGCGTTTTATCACAGCAGAATTTAACTTTATCTCTGGTAGAATTCTGATCAGGCATTAGCTCCGCCTCTTCTTTTTATTTTTTTCAAGCTAAGGACCCAAAATCCGCGTTTCTCTAACACTGCAAAAGAGGGGTATGAGCAGTATGAGGCATGGCTACAATGGGTGATCTGTTTGGTATTTTAAGCAAAAAACTTCAGACATGTTTTGTATAGGTATGGCCCTACAATATATTTTTCCAATATAGCATAATCGGTCCACTTTCATTTACATCAGAATCAATTTTTTTTTTTTTATAATTTTGTTTTAATGGGACACAGGGTTAGGTCTGGATTGATTTGCAGTTCGATCCGGATCCGGACCTTGGTCCGGAGTTTGAGGAGCCCTGCTTTCTAGGGGGAGAAAGAAGTGTATGGCCTTACTTACACTATGGTATGCACTTCAAACATATTTAAATAACATGCTGTCTTTCACACATAACATATTTACTGGAAAAGCGATGCAAACTATGCAAAGTTGGCTACTAAACAGTATCGTTTCAATGTTCGAGAACTGTTTAGGCATAAAAAGAAAAGGCATTCTGTTTAGTTTGTAGTTACTAATTGGTCATTGCAGCATGCCCTCAGAATTTTAATGAAGGGGTGATTAACATGATTAAGTTAACATCAGAACAATACTATTAAAAGCAGGGTTGGACTCCACTTGTTGCAAAAATAAGTCAGATTGTATCGAAGAAGAACAATTGCCTGATTTTTTACTAGATGTATTACCTCAGTAAACATGGTAAGCATGAGTGTATTGTTTCTATTGCAAGTTGCAAGTAATTCCCAATACAGTATGATGTTTGTTCCTTAAATGTTGGTCCCAAGTAAAGACAAATATACAATGAATGCTTTAGGGAGTGGCTTGTTACCATGAAGTTGTACAGTTTGGGTGTTGTCCCTGTTTTCCTCTTTTAAGCCTTTCACATTGTGTCAGGTTCATAAGAGCTCACTGTAACATTTTGGTCGCCCTAAACATTCTCGTTCAGCCTTTAGCCATAGCCTACTTAGCTTCCCTATCATACCCTCTTATGTCACTTCTGTTTCCAAAAAGACAAGATGGCCATGGCCAAAAAGCTAAACTAAAAAGCCATAGCTGTAGCTTATGCTGTGATAATTGGCCGCTTCTGTCGTTCTAATTTTGATTTGTTGGTTTTGCAGTTAAAACAACCACGGTTGTTATGCATATGTATTTAATAAATGTTAATAACATGCAGGAATTATCTTGGACTCATTAAAGTACCATGGGCCCCGGGGCTATGACTTTTTCAAGGCCCTTCAACACTCCCCCAAAGCCCCCTCACAATTGAACTAATGCCCTTCCAACATGCACAAACATCAGCCACGTTTAATTTGCATAAAACTGTGCCTTAACAATCACTTGTGCTCAGGGAACCCACCTTGTATACAATAGATAAACTATATCGTCTACCAACGTAAGAGGCGTGTGGCGCAGTGGATAGAGCGTTGGTGTTCGGATCAAGGGAGCACAGGTTCAAACCCCACTGCAATCAGCATGTCGTTGTGTCCCTGGGCAAGACACTTCACCCCAAATTGCATTTGTAAGTGGCTTTGGATAAAAGCATCTAACATGTCATGTAATGTATTCAAATTGTCACATCCATTATTTCCTAAAAATATATCTGAAACCGAAAAACCGAAGCCCTCTTTAATGGTCACACATGCAGAGCACACAGCACACGGTGGCCGTGTCTCAATTCAGGGGCTGCACCCTTCGGAGGCTGCATTTGTAGACCGCATACGTCCCTTCCGCCGAAAGAAGGCTGTCCCAATTTAAAAAAAAGACTCCTCCGAATGCAGCCCACGAATGCAGCCGGATTTGGATGATACATCTGATGCATCCTTCGCGGTCTACCATATCCCAGGGTGCAATGCGCGCAGGGAAGAGTGCGTTTTTTTCAAATGAAATGGCTGTCCGGTCTCCCCAGCAGAGTGGATTTAAAAGCAGGAATCACTAATAAATGTGAGTATTGGGTTTTAACTTACTTTAAAGGTCCCATGTCATGCTTTTCCGGTTATTACCCGTCCCCTTGTGTGTTATGAATGTTTTTATGCATGTTAACGGTCTGCAGAGTCAAAAAACCCTCAAAGTACACCCTGTAAGGAGTAAAACTCTAACACAGAAAATACCTCCCCAAAACGCCTCGTTGGAGATTTCTCATTTTCCAATGTTTTCTTCCTGGGTATCGCTACGTAGGGATACCCAGTAGCCACGCCCAGAGCTATGGCTGCACCGTCTGCCAGCCGAACATATATACTGTTGGAAGCTCAGGTTCAGTTCAAAACTGTATCCAGTCATACCAACGAGGGTCTGTTTCCTGTCTTGTGAGGGGAAATCTTCAATGTATGCCTTACCAAGGGCAGAACCACGAACGAAGTCAGTGGTTGACATTTCTTGTTAACACTGTTCCTTCAGATGTTCGAGCCGGTATTGTACTGTGTGCACGGCATTTCGCGGACCAAAGCTTCGCAAACATTGCAGCAATTCATGCCGGATATTGTTGCGGCAGAAGATGGTTTTTACAACACACCTCTGCCCAGCGTGTCGTTTTGGCAAGCTGCTTGAAATCATAACAGTAGGGAAAATCAGAAAACACCAGGATACCAGTTAAACAATAATCTGTTTTAATTATAAAAGGCAATAATACAATGCAATACAATTCAATATAATTAGGAGCGCCCCTGCTCTAGTTTCTCGTGCTGGTGGGATTCTTCGGTCTTCGCAGCAGGAGGAAAAGAGAATGAACTAAATTCAAACCCAGCTTTTATACCCAAAAATCACCGGAGGAGCCGAGTCAGTCTATCTCATTGGAAGATGTAAAAGATGACTTTTCTTAGCGAATCAGCGCGAGCCAGCCAGGATAATAAACAAGTGTCTCTGAGATGGTAATAAAATGTATCTGGCGTCCGTTATCTCACTTTCCTGCACAGACTTTCACACACACACTTTCCTGCACATTCCAGAGGCCTGAGCTGTATCCCTTTGTTCACAAAGATAATACATATTAATACTCTCATATATTCAGCTTCTGGTTACACAGACTGCTTATTATGAATACAAAGTAATTAAACACACACATATACTATTCAAGATATGTTGACTTCCCTGAAACATGACATACTGGAGATCTTAAGCAGAAGGAACTCTCATCCAACTAACCCACTGCCCTGCTTATCCCTCCCCCACAGAGCAATAAAACCTGTTTACACCAAGCACCCCAGAATGTTTGAGCAAGTTTTAGTCCTCACATTTATGAAAGGATAAAACAGAGAAACCAATACAAAACACAAACACAGGTATTGTTTAAACAGTATTCACTTAACTGCTACTATTGATAATTTCCAGAGAAACTCAAGGGGCCTCTTTTAATATCTGGAAGTTGCAACAAGACTTTCTGCCATTTCAAATGTAACACACTTCCCAAATATGAGATGATAATAATCTGCAATCCCCCTTTTGGTCTCTCTATAAAGAGACCAACTTACACAAGGCACTTGAAACATAACTACTGTCATTCCTTTCCACTGTGTCTGTCCCCCAATATTGTATAAATCTATCAGAAACTGAGACCCAAAGTACTTGAAATCTTTGGGAACAGAACACCACTTTCCACGGCAGTGAAGGAACCATGAGAGGGCAACCTGAGAGCTCGAAAGCAGTCTCCTTGTGTGGTGAATCCTCAGCCCCCCCCCCCCCCCCCCTCTGATAGGGAGGGGGAGATGCGGCTTTCCCTTCACTGGTGGAACTGATCAGAGAGAAGTAGACTCCTCTGCTGCCTCGACAAGTCCCCCAGCCCGCTGACAGCCTGCTGTAAGGATGTCCTCGAGGTCGTTGTCGTCCAGTCCACTGATGGCTGCTTCCGAGTCGACCTCCTCTGCGAGGGCCACGTCCGTCCTGATGTCGTCCCCGGTCCTAGCAGGTGGTTTCCCCGCCGCACACTGGCTCCCGTGGTACGAGCTGTCCCCCTTTCCTCCCACGCGGACGGCATGAGAGATCCGCTGGGTCACTCGGTCGGGGCCGGAGAGCCTGGGGTTGAGCCACTTTGTCCTGATGACCTTCAGCCAGACGAACTCCACTGTGTCAGCCTCCTGGGTCCCCCTTTGGCATCACCAACCTGTGTGGAGAAATCTGATACAAATCCCTCAAGCCTACGCTCAGGGCTGCGGGGCCCTCCGCTGTTTGACCCACCACTGCGTAGGCCGCTTGGAGCCTGTTGGTGGGGTGTCTTAAAACAACAGACGTCTGTGAACAGGTTTTCTAAATTAATTGTAGCCCTCCTATCTGCCAGTGCAGCTTCAGAATCTTAATACTTGGCCCGTGCCCCCAAAATAAAACCCCAACATCTCTAGGTGAACTAAATAACATATTTCAATAGCTCTGAATTTCTGACAAGCATCTGTCATTATTTTTAAATGAAATCCCTGAGATCCCATTTAAAATCTAAATATAATATGAACTGCTAATGTTTCTGGTAAAGAAACACACTAATGTTATGGATTCAAAAACAACCAAAACCATGATACTGACAAAGTGAATGATTTCCTGGTGATACTGCTTTTACCTGTCAGTGCTTAGATATTATCAAGCTGAAAAAATGAATACAGAATTCCAACAAACTGTCATCAAATGTCTTTCTATTATGAATTTAGATGAAATGTATATCCCCATAATGACCTAAACAATAAAGTCTATGGCTTTTACTTCTTTACCAGGCTAGTTACATGATGCTGTCTAAATTAAATTAAGTCTCATTACATTACTATGTTTTAGCTTTAACTGTAATATGTTCTTTCTACATTTCAAACCTCAGTTACTTTAATACCTGTTGAAACATTACTCACCGGTCAACTTCCTCAGTAGTCCATTCTGGTCTTACATCACTCACAGTAGCCCCTTGGCCACTGATTCTGCATCTATGTTACAGTACCTGTTATAACTCAATCAATATTAGAGACATGTCAACATTCATCAAACAGTATCTTATCCCCAGATATGGAGCAGGTCCATTCTAAAACTGTCAATCAATGGTCAGATTGAACAATTGAGTTGGGGCAGCAGGTTCCTTTCAGTCCCTAAATGAAAAATGTACATTGTGAATTTTACACTCCCCCTTTTTACACATGAACCTCATGTGTAACCATGGATTATAAGAAAATACCAAACATTTTCCCAAATGTACATCCATCATTTCCACAGTAAACACTTCAGTGAAATGAAGTGTTTCTCTCCATCCTTCAGTCCGAAAAGAAACAGAATCTTCATGTTTTAGTTTGAGTTTCACATTCTGCAAACTGCCACCTCCTGTGGGAGTGAAATATCATCAAGTGGATTAGAAACGGGTAATAATATGTTAGTCCAAAAACATGCTTGGTTAGTTATTGTTTTAGAATCATGCAGTTACACTGATCACATGCCGGCATTCATTCACACTCACACCGTCTGTCAGGTTGTAAAGTCTTGGTCTGGTCAGAGTCACCCCAGAGTCAGTCATTGACAGTGCCTTCTCAAGTTACACTGTCGGTCAGGGTCAAAGGTCAGTTGGTCTCAGTCTTTTTGGCCATGTGTATGCTCTGCAGAGACTTTGATATTTCAGCATAGGCCAGTATCCTTTGTCTACAAAAATCTGTCATATATGGAGCGCCATCATTAATTAATTCACGATTACAACTATAATTTTCCAGATATCTCTAACTTTTCATCGGAACAGCTGTTCCCCACATTCCCTGAAAAGTGTTTGCCAAAAAATGTCACTTCCTTATAGTACTACTACTGCAATTCATTTACACCTAATTAGTATTAAAATGTCTAATAGATCTATTTCAGAAACTTGTGCACTTAACTATTATCTTGTGTCAAAACATTACTTGGATCTGTGTAGCTCTGCATTTCATAGCTCATTATATCCATTTATCTTCAATTATGGTCTACTTAAAAACAATGTTAAATTCTTTAGCAGTGTGTGGAACCTTGGGTGTCCGAACATGCAACAATTACTCCCTCCTTTATCAAGGATTTAAAAACAGAAGTCATTTCATATTTCCATCTTAAAGCCCTCCTATGGTAATCACTATGGCACAATGGTGAAATCAATAATTTATAGATTGGAATACTATATTTGGCTTGGCACTAGCTCTCCCTTTAACCTTATCCATTCAAATAAAGGTTTGTCTTATAGAGCGGTTCCTAAAACTATCCCTTTAATGGTGTTCAACTTTGTAACAACTAAGATCACTACTTTATTCACAAGTGAATAAAAATCTCTTTTAGAATGATTTGTTAACATGATGAAAAGATTGAAGAATATGGTTATATAATGTCATGTATCCCCCTTTATCCCTCAGTGTGTTTTAGGATGATTCTCATTTTACTTTAATAGTTTCCTCTTTACTGCTATTTTTAATTTACCAATTGATTAATTCATGGTTAATACAACTTTTTATCTTCACTTATTCATCAAGTCAATTCAAGTTCTTTAAATGTGCGCTTATAAGTGTGTTTATGTGTAAACTCACTCATTCCCGTTGAATCCCTTCTCCTCTCCTCTGGTTTATCTCAAGCCGTGATCCCTGGCCACCTCACATTCTCGACCAACTCCTCTGATTCTGACTCCTCCCCCTTTGTCCATCAGCTCGCTGTAACTCTTTGAGGCAGCCATCTGCCCAACTACATCTGCAGCCCCCATCATGCCACTGTTCTTGCACTGCTTTGCACTTCATCTCCTCCTTCACAGTCTCTCTGCTGCTTTATGGAGGGCGGATTCTGCTCTCATGTCCCACACTTTGCTCTTGTTTGAGGGACTGATAGATCTCTGCCTGTCAGCAAGCTGTTTGGTTCTGGATGCCACAGGTGGAGATAGTTCTGGATGCAGTTCTTATTGTTGTTGTTGGTTCAGCTCTGGTTCTCTGTCTGGTCTATTGAGAAGGAGGAGTCTCCTGTTGGGTTAGGCCTTTGATTGCTCAAGCGGATCGGGGTCTTAGCCGTCTGACATGCAGAGAGAGAGAGTCCAGGTCTCGGGACGCATTACCTATAGAAATTCTAGCACACTGAGGTTAAATAAATCCAACCCTTTCCACTCCGTCTCTTTCTAATCATACTATCTGTCTTAGTAGTTAAATGCCATCCAAACAACACAATTAATGTCTACTAATGATATTACATAAACTCCCTCTAATAATCGTTTCATCCATTGTGACATATTTACCCAAACTAAGTTCAACACCCACATGTTTCCAGCATCGCATATTCCACACACTATGAAAAAACCCCGTCCGCATTCAAAAATCCCACTGCTATCTAGCAACAATTGTAAAGTTGCAGAGCACACTAATCAGATCACAGTAATGTAATTTGACCCAAGTGTAGGCCTATTTCGTTCCTAAAAATGTTAGCAAACACCAAACTCCATCTACAACATTTATAGATAAATTGATTTAGCAAAATGAAATCTTATGTAATTCAAAATGTGACAAAAGAACAATGATTTGTGTTACACAAGATTGTGGTCTAACAGAATGACTCTTGACCTCATGTGGCCTGAAGAACAAAAGGAGCTCTTAACATTAACACAGTGGACTCTCAGAGATGAGATCTAGCCATAAGGTGGCTGACTTTAAATGAACTGTGACAAAGAAACCACATGCGTGTGGGTACATTATAGTTTTAGAAATATAACTCAAAACAACACTACATTACAATAATAACAATTCAAATGAGCCTTGGTGAAAAGCATGAAAAACAAAACAACTTAATCTACTCTCCTTGTTCGTGTACATCTTTACTCCAACTATTTCACCATCTAGTATGCCAACTTGCTGGCCAACTAGCTTGGGGGAAGGGGAGGGGATCACTCAACACATGTGCAGATATAAACCACACTGCTTGGAGACTGAGTTCAATACAAATTAAACCATACGACTTGTAGTCTGGCTTCAATAAAAATGTAACACCTCATGTCCTATTATTTTATCATAGTTCCTTGTCTCTCTCTGTCTCTCTCTCTGTCTCTCTCTCTGTCTCTCTGTCTGTCTCTCTGTCTGTCTCTCTCTCTGTCTCTCTCTCTGTCTCTCTCTCTGTCTCTCTCTCTGTCTCTCTCTTCCACATCCCTCTCCATCTTTTCTCACTTTCCCATCTCTTTCTTCTGTCACTTCTGTTAGATATGAAATAAAACATACGAGTCCATGTAAGCATGGCATAGATCATAATCCATTACTCGAGAAGACTCTGTATCACCTCTGTGTTTTAACATTTAACAGCTTCTCTCTGACTGACAAACTTACAAAACCTTCTGTTTACTTTATACTCTTTCTTCACAAACTTAAAAACACAATTGTGGTGAATTGTTTGCATTTTCAGTTTCCTATCTACATTAAACAACCACCAACTCAGAGTCACTGTGGTATGATCAACACAACTCCTAAATAACATTACAATGTATATTTCTTACAGTGAGTTTGTTATTTAATGTTTAACAAATTATCCTCTTTTTATGTCTAATCTAGGTGGAATAATCCACTATCATATTTAATTTGAATCGAACCTTAACCTCTATGTACTTCATATACTCAGTAAATCTCTTTTTAATTTCCCTCAACGTTTCTGTATGCAATTAAATTCCTCTGAAATACGATTAAGTACAATTCTCAGTTAATGACAAATACCACGAAATTCACAATGCAATGCAATAGTAACAATCAGTTCTCAAAACTTCTCATAAAAACCACAATGTGACGTAACTGTATCCCTCAATGCTAAAAACAACAAATTATAGTTTCTTATTTATTTCAATATCTACCACCTCAAATCACACATTGATCCATTAATTTTCAATGTTAGTCACTCCAACTTCAGATCAGTCGTTGATCTTTCACTCCTTGCTTTAAATTCAACGCTCAGCAGCCATTTTCCAGAGCAATGTCCAGCAATTAGAGCAGAAATGTGGAGAAAGGGGGGCTTTCTTAAACCCATGGTATTCTACCATTATGAATTCGCATTTCTTTATCTGACTTAGGCCATTATATGTTCAATAATATATTCTATTTATTCAAAAGCACATAAATATATCCTCCACGCTGTCTGTTCTGCTTTTAAGATGCGATATTTCTTTCAACAGAATGGGCGTTAACCCCACAGAACAAAGGATGTCGAGATTCCGGTCATTTCAAAATGGCTTTTTGAAATTTGCGTATCTCCCCTTGGATTCAACATATAACGCAGCTCCAACTTCTATAAGCCTTGGATTTGTTATTCAGTTTTGTCAAGGATTGGAAACTCGATATTCCACTTGACTTCCACCAGCAAGTACAGCCTGTGTGGACTCAATACCAATCACTTAAGCTAGGGACGTTGTGACCTTTCAGCCGTGCGGGACTCAATACCCCACGCGCTGATGTACAGCTGCTTCACTTTTATATTTATATAACTTGTATACTTATATAAAGATATGTATTGCACTATATTAGCGTGAAGACTATGACACTGGGAAATATTCCTGACAACTCTAAAATTTGGAATATGGCCAAAACACAGATTTTGAGTGTAACAGGTGTCTGCGCTCACCTGGTATTTATAGAGCTCTGTTTTTAGTTGTCAGAAAGTATTTCGAGGTGTCGTCCCTGGACTTCCTCGTCCGCTGGCTGCTGATGTGATTTCCTCTGAACTCCCACTCGCTGACGTCGGGTCACCACTTGTTGCGGCAGAAGATGGTTTTTACAACCCACCTCTGCCCAGCGTGTCGTTTTGGCGAGCTGCTTGAAATCATAACAGTAGGGAAAATCAGAAAACACCAGGATACCCGTTAAACAATAATCTGTTTTAATTATAAAAGGCAATAATACAATGCAATACAATTCAATATAATTAGGAGCGCCCCTGCTCTAGTTTCTCGTGCTGGTGGGATTCTTCGGTCTTCGCAGCAGGAGGAAAAGAGAATGAACTAAATTCAAACCCAGCTTTTATACCCAAAAATCACCGGAGGAGCCGAGTCAGTCTATCTCATTGGAAGATGTAAAAGATGACTTTTCTTAGCGAATCAGCGCGAGCCAGCCAGGATAATAAACAAGTGTCTCTGAGATGGTAATAAAATGTATCTGGCGTCCGTTATCTCACTTTCCTGCACAGACTTTCACACACACACTTTCCTGCACATTCCAGAGGCCTGAGCTGTATCCCTTTGTTCACAAAGATAATACATATTAATACTCTCATATATTCAGCTTCTGGTTACACAGACTGCTTATTATGAATACAAAGTAATTAAACACACACATATACTATTCAAGATATGTTGACTTCCCTGAAACATGACATACTGGAGATCTTAAGCAGAAGGAACTCTCATCCAACTAACCCACTGCCCTGCTTATCCCTCCCCCACAGAGCAATAAAACCTGTTTACACCAAGCACCCCAGAATGTTTGAGCAAGTTTTAGTCCTCACATATATGAAAGGATAAAACAGAGAAACCAATACAAAACACAAACACATGTATTGTTTAAACAGTATTCACTTAACTGCTACTATTGATAATTTCCAGAGAAACTCAAGGGGCCTCTTTTAATATCTGGAAGTTGCAACAAGACTTTCTGCCATTTCAAATGTAACACACTTCCCAAATATCAAATGATAATAATCTGCAATATGCACAGCGTAGGACACTGAACTCCAGCCAGTATCATGTTTCTAGCATTATCTGTGACCAACGCTGGATTCTTGTCTTCAATTTTCCACTCGCGGCAAACTTCTTGCAGTAACATTGCTAGATTATTTCCTGTGTGGGCCTCGTTGAACACTCTGGTCTGCAGAACATGGTTTTGCAATACCCACTCGTCATCAACATAGTGTGCTGTGACCGTGACATATGAGTCAGTGGCGCAAGACGTCCAGCCATCAACTGTAATTGCAACTCTTTGGGCATTGCTCAGCGAGTCAACTAACTCTCTTCTCACTTTGTCATTAAGAGCAGGGATTTGTTTCTCGGTAAAGAACCTCCTATTCGGTACATGGTACCTGGGCTCCAAAATGTGCAGGAGGTGTTGGAAGCCCTCATTCTCCGTGACACTGTACGGCTGGATATCTTTACAGATAAAGAAGGCGATGGCGTCAGTTATTTCCTTGGAGCGGGTAGAACTGTTAGCCAGCGGAGCGTGAAAAAAAGTTGGGATATGCTGCTGCTCACCAGTCTTGCTGCCGCCAGGGATAGCCGGGTTAGCTTCAGCTGAATCCGAGGAGGATAAGGAGACAGCCGCAGACGTACTATTCACCCCATGTCGCCTCTTTAGGTGCGTCGCTAAATTCATGGTACTGCTCGTGTATTTTATAGCGGCAGGGCATTGTTTGCAAATTGCTTGTGATTTATCAAGTTGTCCGTCATTTTTGAAGAATCCGAAGTGTTACCAAACGTTTGGTTTATATTTTATAAATTTTTCGGTGCGCTGTGTATTTCTTTCTCGTCGACTTCCATGCTTGTTGATAACTGTGATGCGTGCACGCGGCTCTCGGGCACAGTAGTGGCGAAGCAAAGATCAAAGATCGTCTCTGCAGAGTGCTGACACGAGTGGATGAGTGGATAATATTATAAATATGAATGAATCGGTTTTTACTGATGCAATGAGACGCTACAATCGATGCATTGCGAGTTCAACCCAAACTGTAGCCGATGTGCACTCTTTCAACCGGTGCACTCGCATCTTGAACATTTATGCCGGTGCACTGATGCAAATCTGTGAATCTTAACATCCCTAGTGAATACACATACTATACAGAGATGCTGTATGAGAAACCAATGTGAGTTTGGAAAATTGCACAGTATAAATCTATTTTAGTATACCTCAACAATGGAATTATGATCAGTAGAAATGACCATGACATGGGACCTTTTTAAATTAACTAACCTCACACACGTCAAACCCAAGGGGCTTTAAACCGTACATTTTCGTTAAATAATAGGGATGGTTACGTGCATGGGCGTCGCCTGGGGTAGGCATCCAGGGCTTTAGCCCCGGATGTTTTTTCTTTAGCCCCGGACAAATTCTCCCTCAATAATATAATACATTAACCGTATTAATGACCTAGAGGACGGCAGGATTGTAATTTCCCGTGTTCAGTGAATGCAACAGAGGCAAGACACCACCAGTCCAATCAGAGAGTTGCATGGACATAAACGTATTATTATTGTATTATCATTTCAATTTACACACGGCATCTATTGCACGTCTGTCCGTCCTGGGAGAGGGATCCCTCCTCTGTTGCTCTCCCTGAGGTTTCTCCCATTTTTCCCTTTAAAACTGTGGGTTTTCTTCGGAAGTTTTTCCTTGTACGATGTGAGGGTCTAAGGACAGAGGGTGTCGTATTGTCATACTGATATTTTGTACAAACTGTGAAGTCCACTGAGACAAATGTAACATTTGTGATATTGGGCTATATAAATAAACATTGATTGATTGATTGATTGAAACGTGTTTTATTGGCTGACAGGTACGTACCTCTCCTCTGTGACAGTGTTTAAACTTTCAGCCGCGGACGCGGAGTTTCTGAAGATGGACATTAGACATTTTTTTTATAAAAAAGACAGCAATTCTCAAGTGGTGGCTCACACAACAACCCCAGAGCCACTACCTGAGCCAGGTGAACAAGGTATGTAAATGTCAGTAAACTTACAAGTTATGTCAACATGTAAGCAAAGCATAAATTATAGCTACGTTGACATTACTTTGAATCATGCGGGTAAGCTAAACCGTTAGCAAGTAGCTATAGCTAGCCAGATATATTAAATAAACACTTTGTCATACAATCTAAATGTTGTGTTTTTTAGCGTTACCTGGTGATTTCAAAGAAAGCTCTCTGGGAAATGTTGACTTACTGTCAGTGTTCGACATGAAGCTAGAAGCTACCTTACAGTACACAGTTGATCCTGAGTCCTGTCAGTCAAAGTGTTTCATAGTTAGCTTAGCTAAGCATCAACCTAGCACTGAAATATATGGATGTTATGTGACAGTATTTCTGAGAAAAAGTCAGCTGAAATGGTGGCATAGTTGCCACTGCTTTACGTGTCGACAGCATGTTTGAACGTATTTGCAGCAGTAAATGTGGCTGTTTGGCCACTGACGTCGCCATAACAACACCTGAATTTAAATGTGCAACCTCTTTTTGTGACAGATTTTTGCATGAAATTATAATTCTTCTGATTGATATTTCCTATTGACAGCTAGTTTCTATGTGAACATTATGAGATGGACAGCCAGCTAAGAAGCTTTTTATACAAATATTTCAGATCAAAGCTAGTGGGGCTCCTGAAAGGGGGCACGGGACACTATGCTCCCAAATATTAAGCCTTGACCCCCATCTTAAAATTGATATGATCAAAAAATTATCGGAGGCCTTTTTTCCTCATTATCATGTCAAATTGTACAGCTTTCCTTAGTTTTGAATGCAGAAAGATGACTATATTAGAGTATTAAGTGAAAATGACTATATTAAAGTGTTAAGTGAATATATTAAGTGAATTACTCCAACTGCATTTGTATAGGAATGATTCTGTCCTACTGGCAGATAACTACTCTTAACAGTGATATCTACAAGAGGTTTCCAATGTAAATGTAACTATTTTCAATTGGTTAGTATTACATTTTGTGACAGTGTGGTGACACTCATTTTAATGAAGACACATTTGTGTATCTTGAAATTCATATATTGGACAGAGCTGGAAACTGATTGACTTACATACTTGTTTGTGTTTACATACACAGTCATCACAGATGAGCCAAACAGAGTAGAGGATGAAGAAAGGGGAACAGGAGAAAGGGACACACAAGAAGGAGATACAACAGACAAGAATGACAATGGAGACAACAATGAACAGGAACACCTGAACAGACAAGAGTCAATGGGTAACATGACTGATTTAGGGACTGCAGATACAGGGCCAAGGCAATTGAGACATCACTGCTTTCCATCCAGCATGTTTGGCCAGCAAAAGAGATCATTTCAACCGCAAACTGCAAGTGATGAGGGAAACAGCAAGTGATGAGGGATTATTATTTCCTCCTTCCATCCCTTTTTTCTGTTTAATCTGATTACTAACAACTTCTAATAATTTGACATAGTTTATGATTTAATTGAAAAATGACGTGTTTTTAAATAATAAACCCATTTCTGATTCTGATTCTTTGATATTTTTTTTTTACATATGGGTGTTGAGAGATGTATCCATATCTCTTAATGTTGCTCTCAAAGTGCACAAGATGCTTTTAACTTCAACATTTAAAAAAAATCTTCCTGGGGGACCCCAGAGGAGGTGAGTTCCCCCCAAAATAGCACTTTATCTCTGCTTATGTAACTCCGATGTAGTGTCCCCTCGGCAACAAATCACTCAGAGCTGATTACTTTCCTGCATTTCAATGGACAGCATATAAAAAGGACACGTGAGCTGCATTGCTTAAGAGATCCTCACATGCTATCTCTTTTACAAAATAAGTGTCCAGTCAACAACAAAACATCAGTGATCATATAGTCGTAGTATATTTTTCGTAAGCAATGTGAAACATTAAACTTATACAAACTGGTGTACAAAACTCACATACCTGCGTTGATCTCCTGGAGTGTCTCTACTCTTTCTTCTCCACATCTCTTGTCCACCATCAGAGATTGCAAACATTTCATAAACAGCTAGAGGTAGGAGACAAACAACTTGTTCGCTGGGCATGTCAAAAACCTCCCTGCATTGATCAAGACTTTAGGGAGCCTTTCAGCCCCTCTAGCAAAGGGACTGGAAAGCAAGCTTTGAAAATTCAGTACCATCTACATGCTTGTCATGTTCCAGACACTGTTCTCAACCACTCAGGGCCTGCACAAATACCTGCAGAAAGAAACAATTGACTTGGTGCAGGCACTAGATTACAAAACAGCAGTTGAGAACACACTGAAAAGTTACCGAAGTAACGAGAAAGCACATGAGGTCTATGACAAGACCAAGGCCCTGTGCAATGATCTTGATATTCCTGAAACTGTGACACAGAGGAAGAAGCGAAGCAACATGGAAGACTTTGTAGTCGAGGCATCATGTGGAGCAATGTGAAACATTAAACATAAATAAACTGGTGTACAAAACTCACATACCTGCATTTCAATGGACAGCATAAAAGGACATGTGAGCTGGGTTCTGTTGCTCAGATTAGCTATTGATGATCATGTTGATAAATCATATAAAACGAATAGGCAATCACACAAAAAACATGTTGCTGTGACTGTGAGCATTAAACAATTAACATTAAACTAAACAAACACAACTGTATGTTATTGTCCTTATAAAATAAAAACATAAATTTTGTCTACTGAGATAATACCGGCACCTTACCCTCAAGAGATCCTCACGTGCTATGAGAATCTCCCACAATCCATTGCCGTAACAAAGCTAATGCAGGCACACGTTTGTGACACCAGATGGCGCAATTGTGTATCTGCGTGCGTTAAGTCTTGCAGTAGAAAATTCGACTGTAGAGCCGCCGCTGTGGGCTAAGCCCCGAATGTTTCCAGGTCCAGGCGACGCCCCTGGTTACGTGACATTAGTGATGCTAACTAGCTAGCTGGACGTGCTGCACTCTGCGCTCTGTTATAGATAAGTTATACTTTATATTACATACATAGACCAAAGTGAAAACATTTAGACCTGTATATCCTACAGTACGGTGGGATTTATAAAACGCTACCCTGACTGCTGCTGTTTGCTTTATTTATTTCTCTGACATTTTGCAATGTTTTACTGTTTATTAAACTTGGGGACAACATTACAACCTTTTTATTCAGCTCATGCTGCTTTGAGGTACGGCTAAAAAATAGCCTATTTTAAATATTTCCACCAGATTTGATCATCTTTTATTTAGGTTAAAGTGTATTTAATTTATCCTAATCCCATAATAATAATAATAATAATAATAATAATAATAATAAGACAATCAAAAATAGACAGCAGCCTTTTGCGTGATTTTAGTTTTTGCAGTGCTGTCAAAGGGATGCAAGTGTGACTGTCACTACTTCTCTTTAGTTTTTTAAAAACAAAAACATTACATCATTTAAAATGATCCTTTAAGGATGTTTGTCTGAAATGCTTAGAGTTACATTTTGCAATATTACTTTTGCAACCCTGTGTTGCAAATTAATTCACTTTTTTATTTTTCTCTTGTTTTTCTCTGTAATTGTTAAACACATTGTTTATTTCATTTACTGAGGTTTTAACCATTATTTACAACATGTGTACATACACAGTGGAATAATAGGATATCTCTCGATCATTAAACTGTCTTAAGTTCAGTTTAATTTTATTTATACAAAAAATAGGTAATAGAAAATGTTTAATTGTGTATGTCAGCAGAGTGGGGGGTCACGTGCTGCTGGACCTGGAGGTGCTGACCTGGTGTCAGGACATCATCTGGGCTAGTTTAGGGGAAGAAGGACAATATAAACTGTTATAATCACAGCTATTAAGATTAGAACACTAATATTGTTAAGAATCAATCTATACAACATGCTTTTGTTCATTTAAAAAAACATTGTTTTATTAGTACAAAAAAATTAAGACTTATTTTAAATATGAAATAATATGATTATATTACATCAGCTATATATATACTTGTTAACTTACTAATGTAACATTACTGGGGGCTAAAGGAACAGCTTAATCTTATTTACCTGGCCATGGTCCTCTTTATTTCATTGCCGTCGGTGATCTCCAAAAAATGGTTAAAGTAAAAGTAAAGTTTCTGGATCATTTTCAGCTGAGTTAGCTTGTAAGCTAATTTGCTAGCAGGCTGCTGGAGCAGCGCAACCGAACAGCGCGTATCACGTGACGTAAATACGAAGCGCTCCGTAGGCTAGACCGTCTCATTTCGTAGGCCGCTCGGTCCAGCCTTCCCGGTCTACGTGGGCTGGGTCCTCCGTGGACAGCGTAGGCTGCGTACACCGAAGGGTGGAGCCCCTGAATTGAGACACGGCCAGTGAATTATGTTCTCTGCTTTTAACCCATCCTAGTACTAGCCAACTTTAGAGTTGAAGGCTGTTTTATTACGTCATGTCAGTGGGCTGCAGCATAAATTATTTTTGAAAGTGTAATGCATAACAATCAGTTGATTGTTACTATTAATGATCTGGACATGCAGAAGAGGCTAAAATGATCACAAAACATTGTCAACATTCATTTTCCATGTCTCTCTCCTCTTCCATCTTCTTTAGTCTCTCTGTCTTCTTCCTGTTCATACTCTCTATGTCCTCTACTTTTTCTCTTTGTTCAATCCCTCCCTCGTTGTTCACTTTTTGCTCCTCCTCACTTGTCGCTCCTGCCAGTGAATTAAAAGCAATTCAACAATTTAGTTCATTTCACTTGTTCGTTTGCATTATTCTCAAAAGAGAAAAAAGCAAATTGTGTTTTATACAATTGTACGTTATTATGACATCATAACTGCAATAGATGTATGTTGTTGTAAAATTATGCCTATTGTTATAGATAGATGGGGTTATTAAGCCTACATTATTTTGTGTGACTGTACCTGCAGTTCCTCCCTGATTTCCATCACTTTCTCTTTCTCTCTGCCTGTCCTGTCTCTTCCTTACCAAATGTTACGTTCCCTACTGGGCTAGGGGAACCAACACAATCAGAATGGGATTGGTAATAATTATAAGTGGTTTTATTATAAAACAGTGTGAAACAAAATGGCAGGCATGGAGCCTGAACAAACAAAAGGGACAAAAGGGCACAGGTTGATAACCAAACAAAAGGAGGACTCTAAAAGTGAGCCTATTTACACACCTGAAATCACTAATCAACACTAACGAAAGGAGGCTGCAAGAAAACACAGCTAAATAAGGCAACCAAACACACTACTCTAAACACATATCTCAACACGACACTAAGCACATATATAATCACACTAAACAGACTACACGAGTTAAACACAGTCTAATAGCTTAAGTCTAAAGTGTCCACAATACAAGAGCAAAATGGGTGAGGCGTCTACTCGCAGCAGAGCCTCCAGAGTGATGATTGTCCCCAGCTTTGTAGTCGTCTCCAGCAGGTGTACGCCGGCTGTGCGCTGCGATTGGAGAGCGTCGGGCCCGGCGTGCTCCAATCACAATCTTCAGGGGGCAGACCAGGAGATGGCAGCCAATCACGACAGGGCAATCGCACAGCTCATTTACATGCAACACACATTAACACAGTTAAGAGAACCAGGAAGGCAGCAGCCGTAACCCTCCACCCCCCTTAAGACACAAACCCACAGGTTTTGTGAACTAAACACACTAACGAAGCTACCTAATAACACACACTAACATCACAAACTCAACCTGGACAAAGCATCGGCCAACACATTCTCTGAGCCCTTTAATGACGGATGTCTAATGTTGTAGTCCCGCACAATCAGAGCCCATTGGAGGAGATGCTGGTTGTGCTTGGACACGCTGGGGCAGAATATGAAGGGATCGTAACATGTAAACATCACAATTGGCCAAAGGCTGGGTCCAACATCAATCTTAAAATGATGCAGAGCTAACACCAACACTAGGATCCGATAAACTAGCTGACACTCTCGGTTTACCGGGAGAGTCGAAAAGTCGAGAGGCTTGTCTGAGCCGGCGTGTTGCGCTGGTCTCACGACATCCTCACGAGGGGGAGCCACAATTTCTGGCTTCTCCTCAGACACAGCTTTATCTGGAAGCACCGGCACAATCACAGGATCAGACAATGGGACATCAGAAACACTTTTACTCGCCTGTGCACGGGTATGGGTGATCAGGCCAATACCGTTTGGCGGGGACATATTCTGCCACTGTTCATTACGCTTCAGCGCTGCACAGTTGGCGATGACATATCCAGGTTGGTGACAGTAAAAGCACTCTCTCTCCTCTCTTGTTACATTATACACATTCAACGGCTCAGTAGATGGTGCGGCAGACACACGGCGTGACCTCAGTAGCGACAGGGGAAAACACAGATTTATGCGTCAACACATATTCATCGGCTAATACAGCGGCAGCAGAGAGAGAGAGTTTACCTTTTGTTCATTTACGTACTTAGCAATGTGGTCAGGCAAACATTTCTTGAATTCCTCCAACATAATCAATTCCCTCAGAGAAGAATATTCAGTAGCTTTACATGAGGCAATCCACTTAGCAAACCACATCCCTTTTACTCTGGCCAACTCCACATGAGTTTGGTGAGGACCCTTCCTAAGGTGTCAAACTTTTGCCGGTAAGCTTCAGGAACTAACTCATACACTCTGAGGATGGCAACCTTCACTGAGTCATACTGCAGGCTGTCCTCTAACGTGAGAGCCGCAACTGCTTCCTGAGCTTTTCCATGTAGTTTACACGTTACCATCAGAGCCCAAACTTCAGCCGGCCACCGCAACGCTGTAGCAATGCGCTCAAAGGCACCAAAATAGGCATCCACCTCAGTCTCACGGAAGGTTGACACTAGGGAAATGTTTTTATTCACGTCAAAGGCAGGTGAATGAAAAGGAGATGATAGGCTTCCTCCGGCATGGTCAAAAGCACCGGATGCGCGCAGTTGTGAGTCTAGCTCCAGCTGACGCATCCTGACTTCCCTGTCAATTTCCAGCTTTCTTATTTTCAACTGATACTGTCTGTCTTGCTCCTTGTCTTTTGCCTCTAACTGAAGACGTGCGAGACGGACCTTGAGTCTACTCCCTTCCCGGGAATCTAGACTACCAGGAGACGGTGGACTATAGCGAGGCGGCGCGGACGGTGCTTTACACTGCTCGCTCCCCTCGCTGTCACTACCCTCTCCTTTAGCAAGGACATTAGGCACAGTGATCTCAGCTTGTGCAGGCAGCACCAGAAAACCCCTTTCCACCAACTCATCCACCACCAGAGCCTTTAACTCTTTTTTTAATAATTGTTTTGCCACTGTGAGACCGAAATGTTGCGCAATCTCAAATAAATCGTCTTTACGACACTGATCCAACTGCTCATATGAAGGACAGACTAAAAAAGACTCAAAATCGAAGAGTGCCATACTCAGCTAAAACTGCACACAACCTTACCAAATTGTTTTTAGCTATAAAAAAAAACACCTATTACCCCAGGAATTAGGTTATTTATCCCGGACGTGCCCCCATGTGTTACGTTCTCTACTGGGCTAGGGGAACCAAAGGGTAGCAACACAACCAGAATGGGATTGGTAATAATTATAAGTGGTTTTATTATAAAACAGTGTGAAACAAAATGGCAGGCATGCAGCCTGAACAAACAAAAGGGCCAAAAGGGCACAGGTTGATAACCAAACAAAAGGAGGACTCTAAAAGTGAGCCTATTTACACACCTGAAATCACTAATCAACACTAACGAAAGGAGGCTGCAAGAAAACACAGCTAAATAAGGCAACCAAACACACTACTCTAAACACATATCTCAACACGACACTAAGCACATACATAATCACACTAAACGAGTTAAACACAGTCTAATAGCTTAAGTCTAAAGTGTCCACAACACAAGAGCAAAATGGGTGAGGCGTCTACTCACAGCAGAGCCTCCAGAGTGATGATTGTCCCCAGCTTTGTAGTCATCTCCAGCAGGTGTGCGCCGGCTGTGCGCTGCGATTGGAGTGCGTCGGGCCCGGCGTGCTCCAATCACAATCTTCAGGGGGCGGACCAGGAGATGGCAGCCAATCACGACAGGGCAATCGCACAGCTCATTTACATGCAACACACATTAACACAGTTAAGAGAACCAGGAAGGCAGCAGCCGTAACACCAAAGCTGAGCTTCGACTGACGTAGTCTTTTCATTATATCTGAGTGAGTGTAAAAAGAAAACAACACAATGTTATATCTTCAATGTTTTACTCAAATTGAAATGAAAGAAAAGCATTACAACGTTTGTTAAAAGGTAATCCTTCTGACATTGGATGAATGTAATTAACTTTAGCTCTCTAGCTAGTTTATTCATGCAATTTAAACCAAAGTATAGCCTATAGCTGCAATATAAGTTAGTGGTTTGTTGATACATCTCGTCTTCTTCTGTTTGCTTTAATCGAGGCTACATAGTTATGCAGCGTCAGTAAATGGAAGTACTACAAAGAACCCCGTTTAGTGCAATAATTTCACAAGTTTTGTTATATACACAGCTCGGAAAAAATTACCGAGGTCCGGACCTCGGTGACCTCAATGGTTGATACGGCCCTGCATATGACGTCCGAAGCAGCAACTGCTTCATTGTCTGAATGAATCACTTGACTGGTTCGCGGTCCAATGACGCGATTCAATGCACTGCCTCGTCTCGATTCTGACAAGTTTTTGAATTTGAGCGCGTCAACAATATATATATATAACCGCTCTAAACAATGCGCAATGTGTGGGTTGTTGTCGTAGTTTGCGTTGTTGCTGTTGAGTTGTTGTTCGTATTGCATTTGTATTGGATCATTATAGAGCAAGCCAAGAAGAAACATAGGTTGTTCTGGCTCGGGAAACACTTCAAAATTTGGAGAAGTTGTGAACAAAAAAGACAATGACGAGTATCCAAAAAAACGGCCAACAGTTGAATTAATGGATAGCCCAGTGGACAGAGCCGGTGGCCCATATGCGGCCATGTCCTCCGTGCAACTGGTTCGAATCCTAGACTGGATGAACTTTTAATCAATGCCCGCTTTTCAACTTTAATACTATAACTGATTAAATGCCCTCCGGACAACAAAATGCCTTTAGAAAAATAAAAAGAATAATGTACCTCAATAAAGATATTTGAGTGTTCCCCATCCCACATAATCAGCCCCTGCCATAATTACACAAACATACCCAACCAATGCCACATTTTCTAGCACTCTCTTCTCAAAAACCCAATACACACAATTATCAATCTTTAATTGCAAATATAACATGATATTCAGTCTTAGTGTGTGTGTGCTGCTATATTCGATGCACACAGGGTGCATCGAATATAGCAGCATATTTGTCAAGGCAAAGATACTTTAAACCCACTGCTGCCTTGCACTTCGCCAGGAGAGGTCGCTGTAACTGAAGTTTTGAGAAATGAACCTATTTTCGAAACAATTGTCCAAGTGGTTCGATGCTTCACAAAACGCTTCATTTGCCCATCACTAGCAACAGGCAAAAGGGCAAACATTGGAGAGGGGTCTGCCTGCAGACCTCCACTCTCAGGACAGTTCCGGTGCAGACCTCCACTCTCAGGACACCTCCACTGTCAGTACAGGAAGTGACGATTCTGACGTGTGCTAGCTAATAGTGATGCAAATGATAGCTAATTCCTAATAGTAGTATGTGTGTCGTTTGTACAGTGCTACTTATATGTTATGTAAAGCCTGCATACTTATATGTGTTTTATTTCTGTATTGTTACAGTTTTACAAAGTAAAAGAAGAACAGTAAAGTCAAGAAAGAAAACCTTGCATCTTTATTGGAGGACTTTTAAATGTTAGCTAACTGTCTAGCTACGCAGAGGGATACGCGCTGTAAGGGCAGAACAGTTCAATCAATCTAAGTGATGAAAAGTGATACTGTACTGATATTAACTACAATACAAGGTATCCCTATATATATATATATATATATATACGCGGCGGAGGTGGGGAGGTTCAGCTGGGAACCTCCACCCCGCTGTGGGACCCGTGGGACCCCTGGATGGTGCGTCTTGGTCACGCTTCATATCGGCCGGCCCGGGAAGGAAGAGACATGCAGAGTGGGGGAAGTCCCCCACCCCAACGCAGCACACCCTCAGAGTCGAACCCGCAGTTCAGAGGAACCGACCGCAAGAGCACCGGCACTAGGCCGGGCCGGCGCGGAGGCCCTCCGACAGTGGCTCGCGTTTGCCATTCGATCAGTGAGAGGAGAGGAGAAAAATGCAACAAAAATTGTCAAAATCCGTTAATATATGAATGAGTGTGGGGGGGGGGGCTGGACACAGGCCGTAGGGGGACACCCGAGACCGGGCAATGTCCCCGGTAGAAACCGGGGGAAATAGCCAAAAAAATAAAAAATAATAAAACCGGGGGAAATAGGGGGGAAAGTGAAAAAAAGTGTCCGAATATAGGCACTCGTGAGGCGGGCAGAGTCCCCTGTCAACTCCCGTTACATTCCTCCATGGTGTCATTTGAACGTAAAACTTTTTCCAGGCTGGGGGGGGGTCAAAAGGGCTTGACCAAGGCCGACCCAAAGTGCACGGTGGGCGGACTCATCACCTCCGTGATGAGTCTCCATTGTGATTTGTAAAATTCCATCAAACGAGTCCTTCGGTGGACGGGAAAAAAAATGTGTTCGTCAGAATCGTCACTTCCTGTACTTCCTGACAGTGGAGGTGTCCTGAGAGTGCAGCCTGCACCGGAACTGTCCTGAGAGTGGAGGTCTGCAGGCAGGCTCCCATGTGACTAGTAACAGACTGGCAAAAATGCTAGTTTCTAAAGCTGAAAGCGTGGCACACAACAAGCCATGTATGGCAAGGATCCGGCAGGGACTGGCTGTTGCAGCAGGCTTAAGTACTGGAGCTGGCTTGATTGCAGGGCAGGTGTGTTGATTGCTGATTTGGTCCAGGTGAGTACAAGCAGGAGAGAAGACAGGAGGGAGAAGGGCTGAAAACGATAATTACATCTGTAACTACGGTTCTATGATGGGAAGGGTCCCAGCAACTCTGCCCGGTGCTCACTGTTAGGCCCAAACGGACTACGTGAGATAAGAGGCGCGCCGTATCCTGGGCCACTTGAGACCGGGATGGCGCGCAGACCAGCCAGTCGTCTAAATACGGCAGGACCTTCACGCCCTGTGCCTGCAGGGGTGCGAGAGCTGCCGCCACGACCCTGGTGAACACCCTTGGAGAGCGGGAGAGACCAAAGGGAAGCACCCGGAACTGATAGTGTCGGCTCTGAAAGGCAAACCCCAAGAACTTCCGGTGGTGAGATGCAACCGGCACGTGGAAGTAGGCATCCCTCAAGTCCACGGTTGCGAACCACTCCCCCTGTGCATGTGCTGTGGTCAGCATATGGAATGGCAGCACCTTCAGGAATCTGTTGATTCCTCTGAGGTCCAAGATCAGACGACCCCCTAGGCTGGCTCGATTGCGCCCTTGGCCAAGAGGACGGACAACTCTTGGGCCAGAGCTAAGGCCTCTGCCGGATCGCTGACAACTGTCATTTTGACCCGGCCGAAGGCTAGGGGCCGGAACTGCGGTTCGTACCCCTGGGTTAAGGTGAAAACCACCCAAGGGTCGGAAGTACAGACAGCCCAGTAACTGAGCTGCTGCTGGGAAAGCAGCCGACGACCGGCCCCGAGACTTCGGGGCCTAGCCCCCCGGCCTCCGGAGCCCCCTGGGGGACACCGGTAAGGCTCTGAGGCACGAGGCCGACTAGAAGGCCGGCGACCGGGGGCACAAAATCGCAGACCACCACTGTAAGCTGGTGGCTGATTGCGGCTGCTAGAGGGGCCCCTGGGCCTGCTGGGAGTGGGCACAGGCCTATGAAGACCCGAGAGCTGCTGCCTGGTCCGCCTAGCTTGGGCAGCACGCTCCAGTGCCTACAAGGCAGCTGCCCCAAACAGCTCGACTGGTACACTACGGAGGACATGTCTCCGACAGTGGTGACTGAGCAGGCCAAACCTGGCGACGAGTCTGCACCAATAAGGACTTAACTCGTCCCAATTCCCTAGACATTAGGGCAAAGGCTTGCAGTGATGCATCACTGAGGCCAAGCAAAGAAGGCTCAGCCAGAGCCTGCTGCAGAGAGGTAGAGGCAGCCAGCATCAGATGGGAGAGGGAGTTCCCGTTACGACCCGTGCGTGCCACGCAGGCCTTACAGAGCAGCTCGTCTGTGACCCTGCACTGAGGCCGAGGCCAACTGGCATCAGGAGCCAGAATCTGGGAGGCGATGGCAGGCTCAATGGATGGCAAGCAACCCAGCCCCACCCTCGCCGGATCCTGCATGGCAGCAGAGTGGGAGAGGGCCCTGGTGTCCCTCTAGCCTGCATGGAGCTCCATCAGAAACTCCTCTGAAGGAGGAACAGTGAGAGTGACAGGGGAAGGGTTATGCCTGAAGAAGGCGCTAGCCTGAGCCGAGTCGGCCTGCGGAACCTGAAGCTGCAAGCGTGCCAGGGCCGCACAAATAATGGCCGCCATGGAGGCGTCCTCCATGCCCTGCAGAGAGCTCTGAGCAGAGGAGTGGAAAGCCTCCTCGGGGGTGAGCGGGGCCCCGTCCTCCATCCCTTCATAGAAGAGGTTTAGCCGAAGCAGCTAGCGACATGGCATCCTCAAGCAGAGGTTTGGCAACCGAAGGAGGGCCAGGCGGCGAAGCTATTAGCCCCCGCTGGCTGAAGGGCCAAGAGGAGCGACTTCATCTGCTCCATGACAGCGGCTAACCGATCCACCTTAGAGGACAGCCTGTCCTCTACCTGGGGGTTGAACCCATAGCCATCACTCCATAAAGTCGCCGGGAACGGCCAGACTGAGCTGGATGAAATTGTGACGAGGAGAGGTGTGGCTACTGCCAGACGCTCCACCTCTGCGACGCTAGCCACTCTGAGCGCCCGAGGCATGAAGCTACAGTTCATGCAGGTGCTTTGCGTGAGACCCTCCCTCAAATACTCGAGGCCAAGGCAGAGGGGGGCAGCGGTCATGGCCGTCCTCGGGCTCAAGAGACGCCATACAGGCGCTACATGAATGAGCCATTCTGAGGTAGCCAGATGCAGCGTAGCCGGGAGCGGGTGCACAGCCTTCACCAGCTACCTGCTGAATGGAAAAAGTAGTAGAGCAATGCTCCTACTCGCCGAACACAAAGAGGGATGTAACTACACCCACGTTACCAGCAGCGGGAGTGGGAGCGAGAGCACTGCCTTCACCTAGCTGGGTTAAATAAAGAAGTTTAACAGGACAGCTTAGCCAGGCGGCTGCTGCTAGGATCAAGCAACACGTCTACCAGGAGCGGGGGCGAGAACACTGCCTTCGCTGGTTGAGTTAATAACGAATTTCAGATGCAGCGTAACCGGGCCTTCACCAGCTACCTGCTGAATGGAAAGAGTAGAGCAATGCTCCTACCTGCCTTACCTCCAGTTCAAGACCCTTTTCTGGGATCCCTCCTGGCCTTGGGAGGTCCGGAGCCTACGCCACATGTCCAGGCTTCCTAGAAGGAGACGCAAGGCACAGCTCCCCAGCCGTTTCTTTGAATGATGATATTTGTATTGTTTTTGAGCTGTTCCTTTTTTGTTGTTTGAATTGTTTTTTTAAACTTTTATATTTGGATGTCAGGATTGTTTCTGTTGTGAAATGTCTCGTGCTTCCTTGTGTTTGCTTTTTCTTCAAAAATCTTGTGACCATGATGGAACTAAGTGTTTTCATGTTTTAGTTTTTATGTGTTCTTTTTTTGTTTCCTTGTTTGATAATCCATTTTTTAAATCAACACAGGCTAAAGAACTGCTCTTCGGAATTCCAACAGCAAGCAGTACATAACCAGTTTGCGAAAACTGTACGGTCTCAGTGTTTCTATAAGGAAGTAAAATGAATGAGAATCCTTAATGTAGTGCAGATATCTAAAGTTTGTCATAATCATTAATCCTCAACTAAAGAAAAAAAAAGATCCTCCCTTTTCGCTGTACATCATGTAATAAATACAGTATATAAAGTTTATGGGGCTTTTAACTGGAGTTAAAGCTTATCACTTCACTATAATGAAAGAGTTCAAGTCTGTCTAAGCTTGCACCCAGTGTAAAACTCATTGCTTTGCATTGCTCATCTATCATGCATGCACCATCTGTCTGGGGATTCATTCCATTTTTTCTCTCTCCTCATATGTTTTGTCGCTCTCTTTCACAGTCTGTCTCCCTCACATTGGGCTGCTGTCTTTTTAATATCAGGATTCTGCCAGTGATCAGGTGACAGGGGTGAACACCATGTCAGATTAGCAAGTCTGCAATATTACCCAGAAATGTGTGGGAGACTACAAAGCCCTGTCAAATGCCAGAAAGGATCCCTGTATAATCTCTCAGTACAAACTCTGCCACAGGACACAGCAGCTGTTTTTTCTGCAACGCCACAAAAATAACAAGGCAGAGGAACCGCTCTTTACTCGCATGTTCAGCCAACTGAGGTGTGTAGTTGTGTAGAAGTAATAATAATAATAATAATACGGTTTATTTGTAGCATTTTTTCATGCACCGGATGCAGCTCAAAGTGCTTTCACAGGGCACACATCACAATTTAATCAGGCCAGACATTAACACCTTTAAGTACATATGCATAATAACAACATGATATACTGTAACAGTTTAACACTTTAATATGTTACTCATGTCACTTGTGTTTTTTATATAACTGCTACACATTTTCAGCCATGTTTGCAAAGTTATTTGTCTTCATTTGGATTGGATTACTATTGAGTGCTTTTTCTCTATATTAAGTTAGCTTACTCTTTGTTATTGCTATTGACTTTTAAAGGAATTCTAATTCTGAAGAGACAAGACATGTTTGTAGTTTGTCATCCTTCCTATTCCAGATTTAGTTTAGAATACTGCAGCATCACATCGTTTTTTATGTCATTTTCCAGCCAGACATGTAGCAAATTATTGACGCTAATGGGCTACCCCACACTGGAGACAGCTAACCATTTCCTCACAACATGTTTCAAGTAACATACTCACTTGGTTTCTTCGACACCATGAACACCATCGAACAAATTCTACTTTTAAAACACGGCATCATAAAAGCCAAAGACGGAGAACATCTAGAAAGTTCGCGATAAAGAGAAGCTAGTTTTCACGGCTCCATAACACCATAAATTGACTCTTCAAAGCTCAATGGCTGACCTACTTTTGTGCAGCCAATTATATTATGTCTCCCTCTTGCATCTTTTTAAAGTGGGTCAAGAAACACAAGATGTCTGAGAACAAACTTTGTGCGTTTGAACAAAGGTGTGATATTTGTTCTTCTTAACTGACTGATGATTTATAAATGTATTGGGTTGTCAGGATCAATTCAGCATGAATTCCTTGGATAAACAGAAAACTGTTGATATAAATGGAAAGATGTTTAAGAAGAAGACATACCGAGAACTAAGATGAAAGAAGTATTTTGTTGAAAGAGGAGCAGAAAACCAACTTCAGTTATGCTATGACTTTTTGCAGATATCTTCAGCAGGTAAAGTAATATTCTAATAAACAGAACTTTTCTGTTGCTCTGCTTTTGTTTAACATTTCCATGAATGTGGGATGTTTTGGAAATGGTGTGTACCTCTACTGTATGACTTACAATATGACCAACAACAACACATTTTTAGTTTTCTTCAATAAGTCCCAATGTTAAAAGTGCTACAGGACAGCAAGTGTGGCATTTTTTATTAATATGTATCATGCCCATAAATGTTCACCAGTAAGTCGCAACTTTTGCAGTCTGATGTTCGGTACTGGATGGGAAACTTACAGTCAAACTCCTTTTTCCCCGAATGAGTTTTGTTCTAGTTCCACGCTGGTGCTAGTTTGGTTGAATATTGGTTTTCAATGTTTGACCAACTGCCAACCAGATGTGTTTTTTCCAACAAACAGAGCCCTGTAGGCAGGGCCGTATCCAGGATTTCGTAAATACCGAGGTTCAAACATGCTAGGGGGGTTCTGGGGTATACCCCCCCGAGATTTGGGGGATTTTCATGATCTAGTTAGGTACTTTTTAAGTCCTGTGGGGGGTCACAAATTGGATAATATATTGATTTCAAACCATGTCAGTGGGCTGCAGCATAAATTATTTTTGAAAGTGTAATGCAGTGGTTCTCAAATGGGGGTACGCGGACCCCTAGGGGTACGTTGGAGTACTGCAGGGGGTACGTGAGATTTATTTTATGCTAATGAAAAAAACAAAACAAAATTAATGCATTTAAACAAACTACTAATAGTAGATTAACTACTTTCTTCAAAAATGTACAGCAATTCTGGATAATAAAATGGGAAAAATAAACAGGGCGCTCTCTTTTCCTCTCCCTCTCCTGACAGCCCGTCAGTCTCGTGCAGCTCGCTGAACCTGTAATAAGTGACCCGACAGTAAAAAATAAATATATTTATAACTAGTTTAGCTAGTTCCAGAGTAGATTTACTAGCTAAGTGTGTTAGATCTAACTCTTAGTGTATTTTGGTCCGCTCACCGGTCCGTCACAGCGGCGGAGCTGTGATCATGCAGAGCTGCGTGTTCTCCGTCAGCAGCAGCTGATCTGATCTCTGATCTCTCTCTTGCGTCCGGTTATACTTCACTCACGTTTTTATCCAAATCTATCAGATCTAGCTAGTTCTAGGTAATGATATGACTGCCTGCTTATCAAAGGACCTAAACAATAAGTGTTGCTTGGCAACGGCGTGTGGCCGCAAAGTATAGCGCAGCATTATGCATATGTTTATATGAGGGGTCAAAATCCCATGCTCATAAAATGCTCATATCTTTTTTTCTCTTCATTCCCCACGCCCCAAAATAAATAAATAAATAAATAAATATACCAATTTTAGGAAAAGTAACGAAGTTTGAGCAGTGTGGGTTTTATATGAACAGAGTTACACATATTTCAAAACGCGAAGTGCAATAACTGCAGTTTGCCTCCCTGTCAGAATGACAAAGATCCTCAGTGAAGCACAAGCCCATGTTTCTGACTACATTGTAAGTACAACTTATTAAAAAGATCAGTTCAATCATGCAACTAATGTTGTCTTAGTGTTATTGCATAATGTTAAAATTGGTTTGCCATGAATTTAGTGATGGATTGTAAACATTTGAAATGTAGTGTAGGAGCCGCATTTAAGTTTATTTTGTTTTGATTTATTTGGAACCTTTATTAATGCATTTTTCTGTTTCAGTGAGAGGTGTGCTTTGCTCAGGTGAAGGGGGCGGGGCTAAGGCTTTAAGTTGGAGGTGCGGTGTGTGACGGGAGAGCAGCAGGCAGCAGCAATACCATTTAAGTTTTTGTCAGTTACAAGGTTGTTGTTTTAATAAATCAGACACTGATGGTGCAGCGCTGTACTGTACCTCTTTATATAGGCATTTTGTCCCTAACAAATTGTTTTTGTGCTGATCAGGGGGTACTTGGCGGAATTTTTTTTTCAAAGGGGGTACATTATTGAAAAAAGTTTGAGAACCACTGGTGTAATGCATAATAATCAGTTGATTGTTACTATTAATGATCTGGACATGCAGAAGAGGCTAAAATGATCACAAAACATTGTCAACATTGATTTTCCATGTCTCTCTCCTTTCCATAACCTGCAGCCTCTCTTCCATCTTCTTGAGTCTCTCTGTCTTCTTCCTGTTCATTACTCTCTCTGTCCTCTACTCTTTCTCTTTGTTCAATCTCTCCCTCGTTGTTCACTTTTTGCTCCTCCTCACTTGTCGCTCCTGCCAGTGAATTAAAAGCAATTCAGCAAATTAGTTAATTTCACTTGTTTGTTTGCATTATTCTCAAAAGAGAACAAAGATATAAGCAAATTTTGTTTTATACAATTGTATGTTATTATGACATCATAACTGCAATAGATGTATGTTATTTTAAAATTATGCCTATTGTCTATATTGTAAATGAAGACTATTGTTGTAGATATATAGATGGATAGATAGATAGATTGGGTTATTAAGCCTACATTATTTTGTGTGACTGTACCTGCAGTTCCTCCCTGACTTCCATCACTTTCTTTCTCTCTCTTTCTCTCTGTCTGTCCTGTCTCTTCCTTACCAACGCTGAGCTTCGACTGACGTAGTCTTTTCATTATATCCGAGTCAGTGTAAAAAGAAAACAATACAATGTTATATCTTCAATGTTTTACTCAAATTTAAATGAAAGAAAAGCATTACAACGTTTGTTAAAAGGTAATCCTTCTGACATCGGATGAATGTAATTAACTGTAGCTCTCTAGCTAGTTTATTCACGCAATTTAAACCAAAGTATACCCTATCGCTGCAATATAAGTTAGTGTGCATGTTGTCGGACGTCCACATGGGCGCGGGAAGGGGGGTGCTTAGGGCGCTGCAGCACCCCTTAGCGGCAGGCAGGCGGTGAGGAGCTCCCCTGTCTGAATTATTATTTGACGGTTATTTCTGAGGTCCGGACCTCGGTGACCTAGGTGACCTCAATGGTGGATACGGCCCTGCCTGTAGGGGCCAAGTCATGACACCATTGTTTATTTCACTGTCTTTTTTGAGCCAACAAACTAAATAGCCTAGTACCTGTGTGAAAAATGCAGTCCATATATGTATATGTAAGTAGAGATCCAACATTCAAAAATAAGAAACAGAAGCAAGAGACCAAAAATAAAGAGTAGGCCATTTATTGAAAGCTGAATTTAAACTCAAACAGGCTGTTCATCATCTGATCAAAAGTTGAAGGACATAGCCCAAAAAAGAAGAAAACTGAACTTAAAGTGTCAAAAAAGAACTCAGTGAGTTCCCATCCATCCCCAAATGTTCCCCATGGGATTTAGATCAGGGAAACACGCAGGATGGTCCAAAAGAGCAATGTTATTCTCCTGGAAGAAGTCCTTCGTCAGGCGGGCGTTGTCCTGTTGAAAGACCCAGTCATCACCATACAAACGAGGGTCCTGAAGTAAAGTGTTACAGCAGAAAGTTTAATACAGCGTATTTCTGGTATATTCATTTTAATGTCACCTGATATATAAGAAGTGTGTTTTTATATATTCATGTGTGTACTTAATTACTTTGTATTTAATAGTAGCAGTCTGTATAAACAAGAAGCTGGAGATATGAGAAGTGAAAACTTCCCTATTAGAAGTAGTGGAGAGGGGAGAGATTAAATATCCTTATATGGATACAGCGTGGCAAACATCTGGAAGACAGCAGAGTAGAATGTGTGTGTGTTCATTGCAGTAGCCATATATAGGCTGTATAATAACTGCTCAATTATACCTGTGTTTGTGCTTTATTGATTTCTTTGTTTTATTCTTTCATGTTGTGAGTACTAAATTGCCACAACATTGTGAAGTAGTTGGCTTAAATGTGCTTAATTACTCTGGATGAAATAAGGAGCAGGTTTGCATGACAGGAGACTAGAGATGTGGGAGAAGGAGACATTCTTATTTAAACACAGCATGTCAAGTATCAGGGAAGTCTACATGTCTTAAGTGTATGTGTGTGTTTAATTACTTTGTATCAATAATAGCAGTCTGTGTAACAAGAACTTGGAAATATGAAAAGTGAAACCTTTGTATTTGGAATAAGATGTGAGCGAGGGGATATCCTTATTTGGAGACAGCTCAGATCTCTGGAATGCTGCAGGGAAATGAGTGTGCGTTCTCTATATATGTTTATGTAAAGTTCTACTATTTCACTGCTTGAGAGCAGAGGTAATGTTTTCCTCGTTATTATTGATATTAAAGTAACTTACATATATTGCTTGTATTAGTCAACTATAAACAACTATATCTTAGACTTATCTTAAAAATGCCAAGGGTGTGTGGAGCTGGGTGTATTGAACTGATGGGGAGGGGTGCCGGAGAGAGGGAAGTCTAAGCAGGAAATGTGTGTGACCAGAACTGCAAGAATGTGTGACAACGGACACCAGATGTGTTTGTTTTTGCCACAACCGTAAGAGACTCTTGTTTCCGGATCATCTCGGCTGGCTCGCGCTGATTAGCTATGAAAGCTCATCGTTTGAATATCGCCCAATAGATGACTTGTATGGGAGGAGTTGTGGTTCTTCATATCTCCTGTTGTGTCTGTGTGTTCAGCCTCTTTTTCTCCCGCTGCCAAGACCGGAAGATCTAAACAGCACTAGGACCAGAGCAGGAGTACTCCTTGTATTGTATTGTTCTATTACCATTAAAACAGATTATTGTTTAACCCTGTATCTGGTGCTTTGAATTCCTTCCTGTTATGATTTAACCCAGCTCATCAAAAGGACACGCGGAGCCGAGGTGGGTTTCAGACCACACATTGCTCCTACAGTCGTCAGTCAAGAGTAGGGTTGGGAACCGAAACTCGGTTCCAGATGAGACCCGATAAGAAAATGCTGGGTACCGGGTACCCATACAAAATACACAATTTTGGTTCTGCATAACGGTTCCGAAACGCGGTAGACCCTGTATTCCAGCGTGTCCGTCTGCGCCGCGGGTCCCACTGCGCCGCGCCGCCGCGGTGACCCGGTGGAATATAGCCAGGGTAAGGAAGGACTGGCCATCTGTGTGTTCTGGAGAATCACAGAACGGCCGGTCGTCAGCGGGCCGTTGACGGCCGGCTCGGTACGCAGACGGCCGGCACCGCCCTTCATTTTTTCAAACGGCATCATGTAAGTTGCGGCGACAGAGGTCCACAGTTTCCCCGCAGCGAGGCTCCCCCGGCACTCCCATAGACAGTTCACGAGCTCAGTCACTTCATAACACCAAAGATGGGTCGTGGTAAACGCTCTGAAGTGAGGCTCCACTACACTAAAAAAGAAAAAGACAAGGCACAGTGTAATGCCTGTTAATAGCTTGTCACAGGCATAGCTCAGTTACAATAAAGCACAGCTATTGTGCAATACATTTGTATTGCATGTATATTTTTTATTTGTAAAAATGTCAGTTAAAGCTTAAAAAAATAAAGATATTTTTATCTAAACGTTTGACCTCTGTCTTTTACAATTTTGGAATCGAAACGGGGAATCGATAAGAACCGGAATCGATAAGCAGAACCGGAATCGGAATCGATACATTTCAAACGATACCCATCCCTAGTCAAGAGGGATGCCCGCTGCAACATCTCCACATAGCCAGTCAACATGTTCTCACTCACAACCCGTCACATGTTGACGGTCGGTCAGGGCCCCTCCCCGTCACTCTATTACGAACAGGGTACCCCTTGAGAGTCAGTTTTCAATGGGCAGGGCGTCCCATAGACCTTCATAGACCTCCCATAGCATTGATAGTCGACGCCATGAGAACGCTCCCCGACGGTCGGTTGTTATTGTCAATATTAATATAATAATTATTTATTTTGTAATACACTCGATTTCGCCGATTTTCTTGTTGCCCCAGCTGGTTGACACCTCTTTTAGCAGAAACAAAGGCTACATTAATGTATTAAATCGATGTTAATCCATGTGTGTGGTTGTGGAATTAATGGATGTGCCGTCATGCGATTGCGTTGCCAGACAACGCAATAATTTACAAACTCTTCAACTAAAACCCTAATTATATTTAAAAACATTTTAGAAGGCCTCACGAAATACTTTAATGTAAATATAAATTTAAATGTCAAGAGATGTGTGTAATGTGGTGATTGACATTATTAACCCACAGATCTATGGGTTGGGGTATTGTTCCGCATGGACATTTTAGTTAACCGGACTTCCTGTTGATGTGAAATCCGAAAAACATTTTTTTTAAATAAAATAATACTTTGCTTGCTTTTCTCTTTGGAGGTCATCACATAACGGCATTGTAATACACGGTTCGGCTGCATTAAATATTACATATCTGCCGTAGTTCGCTATTTATAGAGCCCTGATGAGAAGACTTCTAGACAGACAGGAACAACTGCCGCCGAAACTGAATTTGTGACGTAGATCATAAATATATCATCAATTAAACAAAATCTTCAATTTCTCTTCACAATACAAGTCTCCTTGCAGTATCAATACTAATTCGGCTGACTTTTATATTTGATCCAATCGGTATATTGGTATATTTACACCATAACGGGGCAAAGCTGATAGAAAGGGACACCTGGTGGTTAAAGCACGTTATTGAAATGTATTATTTTTATTATTAGATATTAATAGGAGACACAGACAGACAAACTAATAAGGCTTTATTTAAACATTAAAGAATACTTTAAGTTATGGTCTTATTTTGAATAAGGAAAAAGCTTTGGGGGTATACATATTAAGCCTGACAAAGTACTAATATATTGCTTTCCTGCAATGTTAACTACTGTATGTTTAAGCACTTATTTTAACTGATATTATACATATGTATTATACTCTTATAAGATGTATGTAGATAGTATAAGAAATGTGCAGAATAGGACAGTTTAATGGTGGAGGTATACACACATATTGATAGATGTCTTGTAATGCACTGTTGAGGAACCTGCGACCCAATTTTTTCATCTCCGACCTTGTCAGGTATTGAATCAATAAATCAATAAATAACACAGAATTATTAAATATAAAACACAGAATTTGTGTGATTATACTAAATGATTTACAAATAAACACCACTGCATATTTACAACTGTTACACATGCTGATGTAACGCAAATGTTTCCAACTTGGGATCAATAAAGTATATCTTATCTTAAGATGATCGATGGCTACTGCCATATTTGCCTCTGAACCTTGACAAGTGCATGTTTCAGGCTTATCAATTAACAACAGGAGGGGTCACAGACATAAGACCAGCTGTTAAATAAAGCTCTTCTGACCTTAGCTGGCAATTGGGTATATATATTAATGCAGCCCATTATGGGCACAAGCAATTTTCACCCATTTATTAATTATATGTTATAAATGTGAGTGTTTCCTATCCCCTAAACCTCCAGGGATGTACACAGTTTAATACTGGCAACTTCTTATTATGGGAAATACGAAAACGTCTTTTAAAACTACAATTCCCAGTAGAGACGTGCCATAGAACATGTTGCGAAACACAATAGCCAGCATGTGTAGTTCTGGTGACGGGGTGGGGGAGGGGGGGACGGGGTGGACCCGTTCAAATCCAGTTTTGGACAGTGTGCCGTGGTTCCATCCCATTTCAAAGTGCTGTTCGACGTTCGGCGTAACCCTCGGCGCACACTCAAACATCCAATCACAGAGCTCGAGGACTATCACAGGGTTTGTCAAGCGAAGCGGAGAGAATACTTACTTCCGGGCGTAAAATTCTCTAAAGCAGCTACTATGAGCTGCTCCGACCCTCGGTCCTGACGGACTCCAACTTGTGTTTATTAATCAAACAAATAAATAAACACATAGATAATTGTGTTATTGTTGAGTAAATAACAGTGTGTGGTTTAGAAAATAATACAAAATTAGAAGGAAAAAACGATGAAACAATACAGATTTCAGTATTCTGATCCCCTACTCTCCCCATAACTGACGGCAACAAAAGTCCTACATTATTCAATTAAATGAAAGAAGTAAAAACAATAAGTGTGGCTTGATATTGAGTAAGACAAAGGTTGATAAACGCTGTGAGAATGGATCTGCGGAGAGCAGCACGTTCAGGGAGCTCTATGCAAGTCAATGGGACACCCTGCCCGTTGAAAACTGACTCTCAAGGGGTACCCTGTCCGTAATAGAGTGATGGGGAGGGGCCCTGACCGACCATCAACATGTGACGGGTTGGGAGTGAGAACGTGTTGAGCCAGCTGCCGTTTGACACCCTGCACAACCTGAAGCTCCATTGTGCCATTGAAGGATCTCTTTGTCATGCCAGTAACGTTGTAAGCCATCAGGACCATCCAGGTTACTTTTTTTCTCGTCAGAGAATAAAACTTTCTTCCAACTTTCAATGTCCAATGTTTGTTGCTCCCTTGCAAAGTCCAGACGGGCAAGTTTGTGGAGTGGGAGGAGAGGTGGCCTTCGAAGAAGATTTTGTTCTTTGAGCCCTGCTCTTGCAGATGCCGTCTTATGGTTATAAGGCTGCAGTCAGCATCGGCCTTCATTTTGGTCGACGATTGGCCTGTGTCTTTACGGACAGCCTGTAGGATCCTCCGGCTTAGCACAGGTTAATTTTGTTTGGGTCTACCACTTGACTTTTTTGTCCTGTAACCCTCAGGATCTTTGAACGTTTAACGCTGTGCAACAATAATTGCACGAAACTGTGTCTCAGGGCTTCTTAACATTTAACAACCTATTAATGTGTCATACCCACTTAACGGGAACAAACTCAGCTATCAGACAATATTAACAATTTTTACCCAAACGAAACACAAGGGTAACATCAAGCGTCTAAATCAGCACTAAGCGAAAAAATTGCTAACGCACTTAGCACATAACTCACGGTAGCAATATTGTATACTTCATGCTATCTGCACAAATATATGTCATATTAAAGCTGAGATTCCACAGATTCCATTGGTATAAGTATCATCACTGTGCGACCAAAACTCACGGCAGCGAAAGCCAGGAAAGACAACACACAACTTGACTTCACGGGGCCAAAACGACAAATACGTCTTACCTTTGCTGTTTTCTGATCAAAATGTGTGTTCAATGGCATTAAAACGCATATAAACGCTGCTGAAGGTTCATCCAATGTCTCTGTGTCACTTTGAAATGATTACTGATAATCCATCATTACATTTATGGCAATAAAACTATTTTTCATATAGACTGTAACGGAGTTTCAGGTTTTGGGCGAGCTGCGTGTGGCATCATAAAAAAAAATACAGTAGCCTACTATTAGTTATTAGAAATCAGCTGTTTATTAGGCTGCATTTATGCAGCCTTCAAGGGATAATTCTCACCCACCTCTTGCTCTTGCCCTGCTCTTGTAGGCTATGTGCCATTTGAGCTGGTTCTTCCAGCAGCTCAACTCTCTGTCCCTCATCATGAACGCAGGAGGCTGGCTGTATGTCTGAACTCGTGCCCTCATCATTCTCTTCATCATCTTGCACTTGTTCTAAGCTGCTGATGATAGTGCTTGTGGCAGCGCTGCTGCCAGGCGCGTCACCTGGCCTGGGTTTTTTCTGTAGCCCCGGACAATTCTCCCTCAATAATATAATACATTAACCGTGCTTTACCTGAACCTCATCATGACACTAGAGAGGAGGGCACGGCAGGATTGTAATTTCCCGTGTTCAGTGAATGCAACAGAGGCAAGACACCAGACAATCACCAGAGAGTTGCATGGAAATAAACGTGTCTTATTGGCTGACAGGTACCTATCCTGTGACAATGTTTAAACTGTCAGTCAGACTTGGTGTTTTTGAAGATGGACATAAGAAATGTTTTTCTTAAAAAAGACGACAATTCTCAAGTGGTGGCTCACACAACAACCCCAGAGCCACCACTTGAGCCAGGTAAACAATGTATGTAAATGTCAGTAAACTTCCAAGTTATGCGAACATGTAAGCAAAGCATAAATCACAGCTACGTTGACGTTACTTTGAATCGCGGGGGTAAGCTAAACCGTTAGCAAGTAGCTATAGCTAGCCAGATATATTAAATTAACACTTTGTCATACAATATGAAGGTTATGTTTGTTAGCGTTACCTGGTGATTTCAAAGAAAGCTCTCTGGAAAATGTTGACTTACTGTCAGTGTTCGACATGAAGCTAGAAGCTACCTTACATTACACAGTCACAGGGGAGTGATTTGTAAAATATCCATAAAGAAAAAGAACATCTGTTTACAGTTCTGTTTCATATGGGTGTTGAGAGATGTATCCATAGATCTCCTCATGTTGCTCTCAAAGTGCACCAGATTGATGCTTTTAACTTCAATATTTAAAATAAAATCTTCCCGGACCCCCCTAGAGGAGGTTAGGACCCCCCTGGAGAAGGTTAGGTCCGTCCCCCACTTATAAAAAATAGCACTTTACCCCTGCTTACACCTATATGCCGTGAGCTGATTATCGAGCCTTCATTGTAACAGTCGCAGGTGTACTGTGTATGTGCGTGTGGGGAGTGTTGCAGTAGAAATGTCCACTGTAGCGCCCGATACCTTAATGTACCTTAATGAACTGTGGGCTAAGCCCCGAATGTTTAAAGGTCCAGGAAACGCCCCTGGATGCTGCCAAAAAGATCTGTCGATTTGCGACATTTATATGCTTCACCTGCGAGTGACTTCACCTTTGTTTCTCTTGCCTTCTCGGCCCCACCTTTTTGTTTTCGTTTTCTTTGATTTTTATCCATGTTTTTTCATTCTCCCTGTCTGCCGCGACGTCTAATCCCTTCTCCTTGTGTGGCCGGTCTTTTTTCTTCTTCGTGTGTGATTATTTGACGGATAAGAACCACACAACTGCATTAGCGGCCGCTGTCGCCCTCTGTCGGCCGTCAGCGCAACTTAAATGATGACGTTAAACACATTTTTTTTAAAGGGCCCCTCTGTGGTTCTCCCGATTCTACAGATGACCAGTCCGCCCCTGGGTTAAAGGCCGTATTGCAACGCTCTCAAGTTCCTGTTTATTGCAACACTCTCAAGCTCCTGTTTATTGCAACGCTCTCAAGTTCCTGTCTTTTGCACCGCTCGCTAGTTCCTATCAGGGCCAGTGCGCCTCTGAGTCGGACACGCTCCGAACTGTTTGGAGACGCACGCCAAGTCTCCAGCTGCTGTCTGCCGAACAGATCCCTGGGTCGCTCAGCATTGAAAACGCTGCGCTTAAGGAAGGGTGAGAGTGATAACTTTGAATTCTTCTCGGTCTGAGGTGTTCCTGACCGAGAGCGGACTCATAACTATTTTAACTCGGGCCATGTCTTGGCAAGCTGTCACTGGTTAATGAACAAGAGTGTATGGAGTGCAAATAGTGCCACTCGTTGTCATTTGCCCACCAGTGCCAGCAGTGTTGGGCAAGTTACTTCCAAAATGTAATATATTACTTATTACTCTCTTTTGAAAGTAATAAGTTACATTACAATATGACTGTCTCTGAAATGTAATGACTTACACTAGTTTAGTTACTTTTTTAGTTACTTTCACGAAAATAAAAAAAAAAGAATAGCTAGGTATTTTAAATGCTAAAATGTAGTTTAGTGCTTGCTTCAACAGTGCAGCTCATTATACATTCAGTGAAGGGCAATGTGGTATAGCATAACAACTGTGTAGGCCCTTAAGGCTACTAACAACTTATAAACTTATTTAAAGCAGACAAAGGATCAAAGTCTGGTCAATTATGGTAGAGATACTGTAAATATTTATAAGTCTAGGCCTATATTAAATACAATAGAGCTAGAGCTCACTATAATGAAATCTATAACATTATGAAATGACAAGGTGTGCAATATATTTTTCTTTTTGTTACTTTCTTTTATTTAATTCAAGTTCCAAGCACAAGAAGTTTGAATGTATTGAGTGGACAAAGAAGAAGCTTTATCAAAAATACGAAAAGGATTAGGCCTCAAGGAATAGCTTACGGCTCAGCCATTTTCAGTCCAACACTATTAACATGTAAGCCAAACATTGCTTAAGATTGCTACTAAATGCAACGTAGGCCAAAAATAGGAGCTCTGCTATTTGCCAAACAACGCCTAGAACATAGGCTACCAAACAAAGTCTGGTCAAATCTAAATACAAAAAAAGGCCTCGTAGGAAATACTTCACAAAACAAATGAAGCTCCACTATATTTAACACACACATTGGAATATTGAAAATAAAAAAATAAACAGGAAACCTGTTACTGCCAAAACAGAGGTAGAATACAGCCAATTAAGGATCGTAAAATACATTTAAGTATGAAAGCCCTTAAAGCCTTGACCTACAGCCTACTTATTGTTCTATGGTGGGGGGCTGGCCTATTCCACTACCGCCTTGACTGAAATGACGGTTGAAGCGCATCAGGAGAAGGCGTTGAAAGCGTCCATCACCGAGACGGTTGCGTTTTGGGGTGAGCACAAGATTTCCAAGACTGAAAAGTCTTTCTACTGGTGCACTACATGGCGTTGGGGCATTACAGCGGAGTGCGATTTTTTTAATTCTTGGAAACTGGTGCAGACTTTCCATCGTAGGGGCAGAATTGAAATAAGACATTACCTCTGTTTCCACAGACATGGGCGCATCAGCTGTGGTAACGGGCTGTAAGTCAAAGGCAAAAAAATCCTCCTCGCTGGAGGCAACAGCAGCAGGTTGAGGGACATCGGGCATGAGGGCTGCAGGCTCTTGTGTTGTTAGGGAACGACACTCTGACATGAGGAGTATCTTGATATGGTTTCTTCTGGCTTCTTCTTTTACCCAACGCAGCTTAAACTTGGGCAGTGAGACAGCGGCAAGCAGCGCTTCCTTGGAGTCAATTATTGCGGCAAATCGGGTTTTGATTGCTCCCACAATAACTTCAGGCAGCCCAGTGGTCATTGCTGATAGGCCAGTTTTCATTGCTAAGATTTTTCCCATGAGAACTTCTAGTGTTGGTTGAAGCGTTCCATAAAAACAAGTGTCCTCACCCTGTAAGATGTCCAGTGCAACTGTGAAAGGCTTCATAATGGAACAGTATTCCTTGAGAAACTGGTATTCCCTGTCGTTCATACATTTCATTTGAAATTGTGTGAATTGTATGCAGATATTATTGATGTCAGTGAGGGGCATTTCTGTGATCCGAGAATAGGCGTCAAAGTATGAGTTCCACCTTGTTACTGTGGGGACAATCAACTTTCTACCACTGACATCTTCCAGGAGGGTAGGGGTAGGGTTAGGGTTAGGGTAATGTTGTGAATTGAGTGGCCCATGGTGGTGGTGGGGTTATGGTATGGGCATGCGTATGTAATGGACGACGAACACAGGCCACTCGATTCACAACATTACCCTAACCCTACCCCTAACCCTAACCCTACCCCTACCCCTACCCCTCACACCAGATACTGCCTGGTTTTCGGACCCCCCCAGACCCCCCCAATAAAGCAAAAATGCACGTTTCAGAGTGGCCTTTTATTGTGGCCATTCTAAGGCACACCTGTGCAATAATCATGCTGTCTAATCAGCATCTTGATATGCCACACCTGTGAGGTGGGATGGATTATCTCGGCAAAGGAGAAGTGCTCACTATCACAGATTTTTTCAGATTTGTGAACAATATTTGAGAGAAATAGTTATTTTGTGTATATAGAAAATGTTTTAGATCTTTGAGTTCATCTCATAAAAAATGGGAGCAAAAACAAAAATGTTGCGTTTATATTTTTGTTCAGTGTATGATGGGGAGGCAGTACACATAGCCCGTCCCGGGCATTATCATCTTTGGCGGCGGCAAGCACACTGTGAAGGTCTGTAAAGTCTGCCTCACCATCGCCATCCACCTCATCATCGGACTCCACTTGCCGCTGCTGATGCTCCTTGAACGCCTTCACAAAGTTACTCCCGTTGTCCGTCACACATGCAGTCACTTTATCGTTGGTAAGTCCATATTGAGAGAAAATGTCCTCCAGCTCTGTTGCTATTGCGTCGTACGTGTGTCGACCCCTAAATCTTCTACAAGCGATCGCAGCCTTCTTTCGTTTCAAGTTATCTGCATCGATCCAATGCACAGTCATCCCCAATAAACTTTTGTTGTTAGCACTCCATATGTCTGCCGTTGTTGACACATAATCCTGGGCATCGATAGTTTTCCTCAGCTCCTTTTCCATGATAGCATATTCTTTATCCAACTCTTTGGCAAATGTCTTTCTCTCTGGCAACACTTGCTGAAAATTAAGAAGATAGAGATATTAAAGTCATGCTAGATAATAAACTAATGCTCCATTTATAACTGGGCTAAATAATATTTGGATACTGGTAACATTACTGTAATGATAGGTGCTTATGTATCGGCAATGCATCTTTTTACCACCAGGCAGCAGTATAACATTTAAGCTAACCATGTACAAAGCGAGTGGAATAAGATGCGAGTCAAGACACACGCATGCACACACACGCACACACACACACACAAAATAACAACATTACAATTACGTCGCTGGTCGCTAACATGGTAGTACAGCCTCGGCATGGCCCAGTAACCTACTGTATTAAAAAGTCTCTATTGCAACGTTAGCTTACCTTGTCATTGGTGGTGTTGACAGGGATTTTTCTGACAAGTTTTCTAAATGCCGGCGACTCCACAGTTGACAGAGATTGCATGTCTTCCACAACATACTCTGCCACGAGTCTCTTAACTTCTCGGGGTTCCAGAATCATAGAAGACCAAGAGAATGTTAACTTGTGTTGCTTCGGCGTGCCCGCACTCACGTCTTCTGTATGTTTTCTTTTCTCCGAGCCGGCAGATCTCTCGACTATAACTTAGTGTTAGCGTGGCACCGGTCCAGGTGTTTCTTTAAGTTGCTAGTGCTATTTCTTGATGTAATTCCTTTGCTGCCGACGAACATAGATTGCACTTGACTATTATGTTTTCCTCTTTTTCTCTAATGAACTGATAATAATGTGAGAACACCCATCACTCAAAAGTTCCTCCCGCCATCTTAACCCAATAGTAAACAATGCATCAGGTTTATTAATCTACCCGCACATTTTTTCTCTGGTGTCGGAATGTCTCGCGATATTTGTGAATTCTTAAAAAACAAAACACCATTTAATTTCGGGTTAAAATGTGTTGTGTAACTGCGTTACTGAGAATTGTAACGGGTAATATATTACCCAAATTGCATTTGTAATGCGTTACATTACTTCGTTACAGCAAAAAGTAATATATTACTGTAACTCCGTTACTTTTGTAACGTGGCACCCAACACTGAGTGCCAGTGACTGTTCCATTTTACTCCTTAGCGGCCAGTGAGTGGGAGAGCATGTTCACTTAAGGAGTTTTCCCGTAAGGTGTGGGTTATTCATCGTAACAGTTGCATGTGTGTAGTGGTTTCTTTAAATAGAAGAGTCATGTGTGTAGTGATTCCCTCATAGAAGTGCCATGTGTTTACTAAGTTATTTGCATGTTATGTGATCTTTACTGTTATTTTTACCATTGGTAGTCCCTCCGGCTAGCAGGGGGTGGGGTAGAGCAGTAACAGCCTGAATGACAGGGAGGTCTATAGACACTGCATTACTTGGCCTTGTGATAAGTTTCTTGTGAGAAGTTTGGCTGACATGGTCCCTTAGGTGTTGCTGTCCATGAACTTAATTTATAATAAAGATTATTGTGTTACCTGATATCAAGGCCGATAAAAATAATAAAATACTTAGAATATGCCAATATACACATTTAATGTAGGGAGGATTATTTAAAAAATGTATTCTGTTGCAACGTATAGTTACTAGTTAAACAATGTAATCAGTAACCTAAATATCAAAATATAAAAGTAATGTAACCTGATTACTTTCCGTTACTTTGGGATTACCTCAATTTCAAATGCAATGCAAATAAATCCAACCCTAACAAAGATATTTGGTCTTTAAAATGATTTTATTGATAGGAAAAGCTGCCTTTCATGAAGCATATTCAGGCAGTAGCCTATTCACCAACACTGAAACACATGAGCGCATACTACAGTTTAAAAAAGCAGAAATAAAATCTGAGCTGACAGAAAATGCTGTTTTAGTTTAATACACACAGTTCAGCTCACACACACTATTGTATGAATGATCAGGATACAGGATCAGCTATTGAATTAAAAACCGAACAAATTAACCAAAGAAAGTGAAAACCATAAAGCAGATTCAGGCAGTAGGCGTATAGATTCACATACTAGATTAAAGTATTATCCTACAGAACAGTACAGCTGACAGAGAAGAGAACACATCTGATCCTTTACAACAAACACTATATGCTCTTTTTAGGTTTATTGAAACATTATAATCCTGTTAGTAAGATTAATAACGTCTTGTTTTATGTAACTTTAAGGGAATACATTTTTGGTGTGCTGATTACGTAATCCCGTTACTCCCCAAGCAGGGTTTGCTGTGGACAGTGTGGGCTTATTTAATTGACATAAATGAAACTAATTGTCCCCACCTTATTACAGGGCTTTTATAAAAATTCAAACTTATATTTCAACTAAGCCCGTAACAACATGAGATTCAGGGATCAGTCTTGTGTGTGACTCTCAAACACTGCAACTGCAGCCAAGGCCGTTTGGCAAGCAGGGCTGTATTCTGTGTCACTGGGAGGAATACACAGCAGAGCCTGAGGAGTGGAAAGAAGTGGAAGAAGGCAAAATGCCAGCGGACACTCCAGAATAATCACTCTCCCCCGTCAGCCCCACACAAAGTTCTGTCAGCACAAATACAGCCCACCACCCACTTCTCTGTTGGAGGTCTTACAAACATTACGGAGCCAAACTGACACAGTTCAGCAGGATTTTGGGAAAAAGCATATGCCAGGTAAACAGTCACAGGCAGACAATGACAGAGTCCTCTGTGCAGGTTATACAGTACAGTGTGTGACAGAAAGGCCAGCAGCTGCTCTCAAATGTTTAATGAGGATGCCGCAGTTAGAGCCTGAGGAGAAATGGTGACTTGTCTGTAGGAACTCTGTTATTAATGTTGATTGTTAAAATGCTAGTTTATTTTTGAATTGACCTGAGGAACCTTGTTGGAAGGTAAGGGGCCTTAAAATGAAGCATTTGTCAGTTATGGACTATTGAAAAGTCTGAAATTATAACATTTAACAATCATATTTGCTTTTTCGGGACTGTGGCCTACTCACCATGAAAAATGTTGCCAGCTAAGATACAAGATCATTTTACAAACCCTTGGATCATGTTCAATTAAGTCTTTTTTAAAGTAACTTTTAAAACTGGCACCCTGTGTAAAAGCCAATTGCAGGTTGTTGTGAATTAACTTCTCCGTTCATGATGAAGTCTTGCACTTGAGCCCAGGGGCTTATCATCGTCAGACTGATAGCCTTGGGCTCTAAGATTGTAATTACCTTCTCTTTAATATCGGAAATGGCAACTATAGAAGGTTAGAGATTGAGTCAAATAAAGTACAGTTATAGTAGGCAGCCAAAACAACTTTGTTACACTGACATGCTCCAGCATTTCCATAACCACCCTTTGCTACTTAGCATGGCAGCTTGATTCTTGAAACATCATGAGATCCTGGAAGAACTGCAGGATCACGAGATCACATAAACATCCGTCTTGTCTGGCATCAAGTAATGCGTTTGAGCATACTGTGAGGAGCTACTAGAAACCAGGAGCGTGATTTAGGAAGTGAAAAAACACAGACAGGCAATTGTTTATCCAACACAGTCTCACTCCCTGATAGTCCAATAGCGACGCTTGGTCAGGATCCCGTGGCGTGCAGTTGTGACGCGCCGAGTCTCCTTCAGCTCCATAAACGGACGCAAAGAGCTTTCAACTGATTGCAATGTATTCCCATCGGCGGCGGTATTTGACGCTCAGGGAAGCACCGCATCGGTCCATGTCGGCGGCAGTTAAAGGCAATGTGAGCGTTCATTCCCATTGGATAACGGAGAATTTTACACCCGGAATTAAGTATTCTCCTTACTGTCGATTGATTTGACAGTGATATCTGAACTACACAGCAAATTTCTGGAGTAAAATAATTGGTAGTTAGACAAAAAAGTGTGAAAGGGTTAGATTTTGGGAGTTTATTTCGAATTTAGACTACCGTTTGAGTTAAGGGATACTCTTGGGCGGAGTAATATTTCGGGGTTCATTCACTGGGTGTTCAGGAACGTGACACAACACTACCCTGGTGTGTATTCACAACTTCTCTGCTGCCGCGACCACGAGGCTTCACTTTGACTCCGTCCCGAGGAAGGTAAGTCCTGTTTTACATCTCAAACTATATTTTCTGTCATTGTAAAGTTAATGTGTTTATTTTCGCTAAAACGAACTTAGCAAGTTTAACTAGCTGCTGAATTGAATGCCGTTGAACATGGACATGATTTAGGCTAATGCAAATGAACTTTATAGTAGTCATATCTGTTTCTTTTGTGTTAGCTTAAAGTTTAGTTTGTTGTTCTTTCAACACCGAAAATGCCTTTTCCTTTGCATTAAACGTTAGACTGAACGGCTACGACGGTACCGGACGAGTCCCGCGAGCTACATTGAGGGAATGTGGATGAGGTGACGTACTTTCCCGGACATTTGTGTTGAGGTAACAGCTAGCTAGTAACACGACAAAGTAAATGGCATCTTTATAAGTGTAAGGCGCAACAAAGCACGAAATTAGCTCGTTACTTGTATGGTCTTCGACTTTAACTATCTGCATGACGGGAGGAAAGAAAAATAAAGCAAACGTCCCTTTTCGCTGCGCTACACTCAGACTTAATGCAGGAGACGGGAGCAGAAATGGCGGAATAAAGAGGCTGGTTGAACCAACATTTACCTCCACCGTGGAGACGACGATTCCCCGTTTCAACGGTGAAAAGAAAACGCGGTTGATTTTCAAATAAAAGAGTAGAAAACAGAGGTTGTTATGGTGCATCTCAGGTGATGTTACAGAGTAATCCAAAACTACTGTTACTAGTAGTGTAACTAATTACTTTCAGCAGTAAATAACGAAGTAAAGTAAGGGATACCTTTTTTTAAAGTAACTGTTAACATCTAACTCATTACTTTTTTCAAATAACTACCCCAAAACTGATCTTAATTGCCCAACCTGATGATGTAGGCTCGCGAATAGGCTACCTTAAAATGCTTATGAAATAATATTACCACATGGCTACCCAAGATCATTTTGTTAGTGACAGTCAACATGTTGCTAAAGTAAGAGCTATCTCTTTTTTCCTTAGTTGGCCAATATGTTGCTGAAGGTGAGACGTGGAGGGACAAAAAAATATGTCAAACTGGACGAAGTCCACTTCTCAGACTTCATCAGAGCAGGTAAGTGTTGTCTGTGTTGTTGAATTCATTAAAGGGGTAGTAAAAGTCCTTTATTTAATTAAGTGTCTATTGTTATGCTTCAGTGCAACAGAAGTTTCTCATACCAGAAAACACAATGCTGAAAGTCACCGATGAGCAAGGCATAGAGGTGGATGAGGATGTCTTTCCTGAAGTGGCAACAGTCCAAGACATTTGTTTTGTCATCTACACTGATTATGGTAAGGTGATATTTCTGGGTTTTGTTTTGTTGCAAAAAATGCTATGAGAGATTTGTATTTTCTATGTGTAAAAAACTGATTTTTAATATTCTGTACTAGCCAATAACCAACAGCAATCACATCATTTAGTATTTTCCCTCTCCACAGTAACATCTATGTATCATGTGCATTTCAGACCTCCCACTGGCAGAATCATCCAAAAACATGGATGACTGCTCCAACCTGACAGAATCTGTTGACTGCTCCAACCTGACCGAATGTGTGATACTTACAACATGTGGTAGGTAGGGTTATAGTAAATGTTCATAATGAATAAAAAGTTGTTCTAATAAAATAAAAAGTAGCTCATTGGGCAAGTTGGGATCTTCCGGTAAATTGTAGTTTTTGCACATTGCAACTGGCACATATGTGATTTGGTATAATTGGCCATATGGATAATTTATGTTAATTGTGATCCCCAGATCTTACCAACCTGCAGCAACATGGTGAAGGTCCCTTTTCTCCAAGTTGTACAGATACATTGTCTGTCTCAACCTCAAGCGGCCTAAGCAGTGACACAAGTGATGCTGGATGTGAAAGGATTCAACCTATGAGGGAGAGTACCCGAGCAAGAAATGTAATTGTACTTAAATACACTTTACTCTTTACTTTGCCTGAGATGAAAAGCAAGTTTAAACAAATTTGTGTCATGGAATTGAAGAAGCTTTGTTATTGATGATCGATTTGATCAGTAGTTGGTTACACATTATCTATTTTGTTAATTGTTTTTTGTTATTTCATATAAATTGGGTTTAGATGGTGGAGCAGGTTCTAACTTCTAAGCCGGCAGGGTTGACTGTGATCAAAGAGTACGACGATACTGGGAGTCTGAAAGATTCCACCAGGCGATTAATGGTGAACATCATTGTAGCTCACATGTGTGAAAAGGAAGGGTAAGAGCCTTGGCTTTAATGGCATGAATTATTCATTTATAAAGGGAAAAATCTTATTGTAAACCAATTATTTTTCTTTTGCAGGAGAGGTGTAAGTAAAGCGACGAAGGAGTTCCATGCACTTGGGATTGTGTCACTTTTCCCATCTCTTAAGGACCCTTACTCAACAAAAGGATATGTGAGTTTTGCATTGTTGCCATTTTTTTCACATTTAGGTTATTTGGTCTTTTGTGTACAAGCAGCAGCATATTTGCATTAGATCTATGAAAAACCTGATATTGTCTGCATTCTAACCAGAAGCGCTCTTTTCTTTTTAGGAACATTTCTATGACATTCAGAGCAACAAAGGCTTTCTCGAGTGGCGTCTCAAGACTGTGAAACGCCAATCCAAACCCACGTCAACGTCAACATTCCATGACAGAGTGGAGCTACAAGGAGGTCCAACATCATCCAGAAGTTTTGGTTCCATAAACGACCTGCAAACAGGAGACGACTGTATGGAAGCCATGTCTCTTCTTCACCACACCACTGACCATGACCTAGTCTTCCAGAAGATGAGAGAAACTTTCCACTATCGTCAACAGATGATCCATGACCAACAGCAATCTGCCAACATACTTCAAATGTTTCCTCGTTTCTTGGACACTAAGGGACTGGTACGTAACACATTTTGCATTTTGAATTCCCTCCTTGAAAAATACTTGGTTTACATTAAATGATTGTAATAATAATCTTACTTTCTTTTTTATTAGATTCTGCAAGATTTCTCATTGATGTTCGGAGCTGAAACTGCATCCAGGTTCCTGGAAAGATGGAACAGCGGTTTTAAAGACAAAGTCCTACGAGAGGCCAGGGACCTTAGAGAGACTCCTCTTCTGAAAAATCAGCTGAAATCTGCGCTGAATGAAGCATCTGACACCGATGAGCCAGGTACTTTCATACAGTCATACTCCATAAGTGTAGTAATATGGTCTTGAATATCAGGATAGGCATCATTTCTGATATTTTCACTAAGAAAAGCACATTAACATTATTTTTCACTACTAATAGGGATGACTTGATGTGATGTCAATTGAACTTTAACGTTCAATTGTACATTCCTGTCTGACAATATCATCTACGTCCTGTATGCTGTGCATCATGTTGTTGTGTATGCGGGGCCATCAGGGACATTATTCAGAAATACCGTTCACAAACAATTATGAAACACTCTCACATAACAGAAACAAAATTATTTAAAAACGACAACTGAATTTAAAAGTTATTCACATACACATATGAAACACTCTCATATACACCTGTAAAATGTGCTCTCAGAAACACGTGTGAAACACTCTCACACACGCATGTGAAATGCTCTCACACACACAAACACACACACACTTGAAATGCTCTCATACACACATGAAATGCTCTCCCACACATGTTGTGTGGGAGAGCATTTCATGTGTGTTTATGAGAGCGTTTCCCATGTGTCGATACATGATTTTGGTTTCAGTTATGCGTGTGAGAGTTACATAATTATATGTGAATGGTATTTCTGAATAATGTCCCTGACATCCCCTCATAGTGGTAACCTTGTCCATGACAATGTAGAAATGTGAAGATGATTTCCACTGTCTGCAGAGTGGGACAGCGACATGGCTTCTCTTCTTGTCTTGCTGCATCTTCTCACTCCACAACCAGCTGGAAGGAAGCGGGCCAAGAAAATCAGTGTCAGAGAGGCAATAGATCATCTGGTGATTTTTCACAAGGTTTGTCAAGACAATGCATTCCAATTCCAAATATTGTGGTTTGTCCAATCATTTAAAAACTAATGGCTTATATGAAAATGCTTTTCATTTTGTTTCAGTCCTGCAAGAGCCTTGAGGATCACCTCATGACCATTGAGGGAACCCACCAGCCGTATCTTCTGGCCACAGGCACTTCAAAGGCACAGGTTTTCAGCTTCTACATCGTATTGGACAAAAAGCTTCTTCCTTGTCAGTCATGTACATCCTTGGGTGCATTTGATGAGCTTTTCAAGTCCCACTTCACTTTTAGTGTGACATATGATGATGCTCTGTCCAGCCTGTACACATTTCTGCAGACTACTCTGTACAATATTGACATTGTCACAACAGTAGAAACTCCAAAAGTCAAAGAGTTAAGAGCAAAGCTCTTGAACAAGCAGTAATTAATTAATGCAGCACAAATGTTTGGATGTTTCCTCTGTGCTTCATCTTTTGATACAGCATTACTTTTGATCAGACACCTTAAACTAATTCATGGAATGTATCCTGGTAAAAACTTCAGACTAAATTGTGGGCAAACAGGATGTTGCTTGCAATTCTCAAGTTATTCTGGATTTAGAAGACATCTTATTAAGATACATGCTCATACTGATGAGACATGTGGGCCTCAAGAGACCCCTTCCAACCACAACAGCCAACAGCATGATAATTCTCAGTGCATGAATGATGAAACACCCTCTACTTCTTCTCAATGCCAAAATATTGAAGCAGTCCCTTCACTATCAACTCACAGCAAAGATATGGGTGCCTCCATTATAGCCAAACTTTTGGGAAGCGGTGTTCCAAATACTGTTGTTCTCTCTACAATTGAGAATTTACAGGAATTTGTGGGAGATTTGCAGTCTAGTATTCAGGACCAAGTATTGAACTTACTCCCAGCCGACAATCCCTCCAGATCAGCTATTGAAGAGCTATTTAATAGTATGGACAACCCTTTCAGCCAGTTGAATTCTGATAGCAAATGGAAGAAATATTTTGGGGAAAAATGGGATATAGTACAGCCAGTTGAACTACGCCTAGGTGTAAGGTATGATGCCAGACGAAACAGCAAAAGTGGAACTTATGAGCAAGTTCCAATAAATGACAAATTCATTTATATTCCCATACTGAAAACACTGCAGTTTATTTTCAAGAATGAAAATATATGTGAAATGATGCAAACATGTACTCAAAGTGACACATATGAAGATTTCTGTGATGGAAGCTACTTTAAAAGTCATCCTTTGTTTTCAAGTAGTAAGTTTGCCCTCCAAATCCAATTGTACTATGATGATTTTGAGTGTGCAAATCCTCTTGGTTCAAAAAAAGGTATACATAAAGTTGGCTGCCTATACTTTATCCTTAGAAATCTTAATCCCAGGGTGAATTCTGCCCTTATGAACATTCATCTGGTATCATTGTTTCATGCACAAGATGCTAAGAAATACGGAATCGATGAAATACTGAAACCTTTAGTAAAAGACTTGAAAATATTGGAGACTACTGGAGTTGCTGTCCCATTTTCTGAAGTTTTTGTACGTGGCACTCTTGCACAAGTCACTGGTGATAACTTGGGTATGCATAGCCATCTTGGATTCATGGAGTCATTTAGTGCAAATTATTACTGTAGATTTTGCTTACTTGATAAATCTTCAGCGCAGTCAGTTTTCTCAGAAGACGACCCACATTTGACTTTAAGATCACCAATTTTGAATGATCAACATTATACCAACTTGGCAGAAGATCCAACATTAACCTCTTCATTTGGCATCAAGAGAAAGAGCATACTAAATACTTTGCAATATTTCAATATTGCAGAAAACTTTGGTGGAGACATCATGCATGACATTTTGGAAGGGGTTGGTCAATATGAGGTCAAACTGCTATTTGAGTACTTAATAAAAAATGTCATGTCTAAAGAAACCTTGTTAAACAGGGTGTATTCTTTTAACTATGGCTATTTGGAAAAGAAAAACAAGCCAACAAATATTAACCTTGATGGTGTAGGAAATGGAATAGGGTTAAATGCATCACAAACACTGTGTTTGATCACGAACATACCTCTGATATTTGGCGACTCGGTACCAGAGGATGACTTGCACTGGCACTTATTGCTCTTGTTGCTGAACATTATAAACATTGTGTTCTCTTACTCTATCACCAAAGGGATGACTGTGTATTTAAAGCACCTTATCATTGAACACCACCAACTCTTTAAAGAACTGTACCCTTCAAACAACCTGATTACAAAACATCATTTCATGGTCCATTATCCGAGGTGCATTCGGAAAATTGGACCACTTATTCATATTTGGACTATGAGATTCGAAGCGAAACACAAATTTTTCAAAGATTGTGTAAAGAACTTCAAGAATTTGACAATATCACTTGCGAAAAAACACCAGTTTGCATTAGCTTATCATTGGGAATGCTTGACTTTAAAACCAGTTCAGTCTGGTCCAGTTAAAATGTGTGTACTTGAAACACAAGACTATACAGAAGATATATCTGCATATCTCAGAATTGATCCACAAGCCACTGTCAACCTCACAAGCTGGGTAAAGTGTTGTGGGGTTGAATATCGAGTTGGCCTCTTTGTTTGTACAAGCACCGATGAAAACATGCCGGTGTTCAGCAAAATAACCTGTATCATTCTTCACAATGGAAAAGTTATTTTTGTTTTGGTCGAGTATGAAACGTGTTTCCATGACCATTTTCATGCTTTTCAATTAAGTGAAAAAATCCCCAGGAAGATACTGGTCCTTGAAAAAGAAGGATTAAGACATTTCAAACCTTTTGATTCCCAAATGTCATATGGGTGTGATTCACATTTTTATGTTGTGTCAGAGAGTTGCATTATTTAATTTGCCAGTATTGATTGTTTAATGGAATTTGTCCTTTCCATTTGTTCTTTGTACATGTCTGTATATGTTCTGTAATGCAATGTTTTGTACACTGAACCCGTTTGTCTAATGTTTGCACTTAATGCACTGAGTTTATGCAGCTTGAGGATTTCAACACTCGAATGTAAATTGAATGTTCGCTGTAACATGTTTACACTGTTTGTAAAAGCAACAGCACTTTATAAAATGTCCATCAATGGATTTTAAGAGTTTTCAAATAAAAGAAAAACATTTGTATGAATCAATACGTTGTTTGTAGTCATTTTTATTGATTTTTATTTTAACTCCATGAGTGTTGAATATACACCCTTTCAAGTGTTAACTATTAACACTATTATAGAGTTCACATTAAAATTAACTCTAAAGTGGTAGTTGTATTTAACTGCACTTGGGAGTAGTTTTTGACTCCCACAAGTGTTCAGGTTTAACTCCTGAAAAGGGTTAAAGATTAACTCCAAGAAAAGAGTAACTTTAACTCTGCCGTTGAGTTTATTCGATGGTCTCACATGTACACTCAAATGTAGTTGATTTTAACTCTGAGGGAGTTTATTCAAAAGGCCAGAATTTGCTGTGTACTCATCAACTCAAAAACACCAGATTATCTTTGTTAATTAAACGACATTGATAGGTTTAAATTGTATACAATGCCTTTGTGTTTTTCCCCTTCGATTCGGAGAAACAAATGTTTTTTCGGAGTATAAGACACTACGGGCAGAAGACACTACACTACCCATAATCCTCAGCTATCGTTTAGGACTACACCAGCCGCTTTGCTTGACAAACCCTGTGATTAGTCCTCAAGCTCTGTGATTGGAGGTTGGAGTGGCAGTGCGCCAAGATTACGCCGAGCGTCAAACAGGACTTTGAAATGGAATGAAACCCATCGAGGGCACACTATCCTAAACTGGACTCGAACGTGTCCACCCCCAGAACTACACATGCTGGCTATATGTGTGTTTCACAACATTTTTTTTTTTACGTTTTCGTATTTCCCATAATTAGAAGTTGCCAGTATTAATCCCCGGACGCCATACATAATGGCTGCCCACTGCTCCTAACACTAGGATGGGTCAAATGCAGAGAAATCGTTTCGTTACATAGTACCTGTACTACGTAATGACAATAAGTTGAATCGTCTTCTAATCTTCTTCTTAAAATGTACATCCCTGGAGGTTTAGGGATGGGAAACACATTGGTGTCTATACAAGTGATTGGTGTTTTTGAGAGGTCACATTCTATTTATGGTATTATTTCCACATGTTTCTCTCCATTCTTCCTTCTGCCAACGGTGTCGCAGTTTCTCGTCTCTCCCGTTTTTCTGCTTAGTGCGTACGCATGGGTCAGAGTTTGCATGGAGGACCGCACATTTTCCCGTCAAGTTTTTTATAAATCGCAAACATTGCGTAGAAACTAGCGTATGCCATCTTTTGAGCGTACGCATCGTTTATAAATGACTGGCCTGTGGGATGAAACTGTCCCTGAGTCTGGTGGTTTTAGTCCGGATGCTGCAGTACCGCCTGCCAGACGGCAGCAGACAGAACAGTTTGTGGCTGGGGTGATGGGGGTCTTTTGTAATCCTGAGGGCTTTCTTTAAGGTTAACCTGGTATTTTTACTCCACTACATTTATTTTAGTTACTTTACAGATTTTGATTAATGATGTGAAATATAAACAACCCTTAAATCAGACTTTAGTACACCTGAGTAAAATGCAGTGAAGGTGATTGTCAAGTGCAAACAATCAGGCGAGATATTTGATAGGGTGCTTGAGAAGACTAAACACTGCAGATCCCTATAAAGCATATTCATTACTCGTTATTCTCTAATCGTTCATTCAAAACTGTATAATGGCTATTGTCAAGACGAAAGTCAATATTGAAAGAAAAATAATGATATCTGAGAAAAACGGACTGATAAATAATTATTTGTATGTATTTTCGTTTAGAGTATTATTATTATTATTATAATTATTATTATTATAGTATTGTTCAATACCAGGAGGGGTATTCGTTTTATTTTTAATAGCGTAGGCTACTTTTCTTAATAAGCGAGCTGTTATTAAAAAAATATGAATTCCGCTTCCGGTAACACGGCAACAAAAGGGGCAGGAATTGTGATGGCCGGTCTCTTGTTCCCAAAGCCACGGTGGGAGAAGTTGGCGACATTGTGTGTGAGGCTCCAGAGACGCCGTTGGTATGTTTCTCCGGTGTTTATTGTGTTTTATGTACTTGATCTGTTGCCTTATTTTGTGAGAGTGCTGTTGCGCAATCGACGGCTTATGCAGCGTGGTCTGCCTGCGCTCCGTTTGTTTGATGTATATTTTACACACCGCAGGTGGTGTTCAGTTGAGGTTTTCTCTGGTGCTTGTTTTCAAGTAGAGAAATACACTCTTAATTCATTTAAGTTAATACATTGTAAAATAACTCACAATTTATCCTTTTAAAGTACCCTGAAAAGGCAGGAATGTGACGATGTGACTGAGTTGGTATTATTATTGAGAAAAATGCAATGAGGCATGCAAAATGTTTGTCCTTTTAGGCCACAAGGTGAACCTCGAAAAGTCCTTTAGAAAAGAAATCCCGCTCCACAGAAGTGGAACTACATAATCTTTAGTTCATAAAAAAGAACGAGTCATGCTTATCCACCAAAAAAAAGTTTGTCGCTAAAATTCCTGTCAATTCTTCTAGGCACGTAATTATTGGCTGAACTAGTCCCTTCAAAGCGTAATAATATCTTGGTCAAAAGTAGTGCCACGGTTCGTCACGTGATCGTGCTACACCAATTAGGTAGCTGCATATTGTCAACAGAAGTGAAAGATGGCCGCCTACATGGTTACGCTAAACCAGACCAAATGGATTCTAAACAGTGCTGTATGCTTGTTTTATGTCATGTTTTGTCATATGTCTTAATACATCACTAAGTCCGAGGTATTTGCGTTATATACGCGGTATTTGTGAGAGGTTTTACTATCTGGGAACAGAGTTGACCATCGAATCAACATTGGCTAGCAGCGTTTATCAGCCAACTCCAGCTACAACAACATTCCTGGACTACCATGTTCGCATCGCTAGGTTCATTGGCTGAGCTCGTGGATTATTCCATTAGACTGAGGACTTTTTGTCTGTCTGTCTGTTGTTATTGTTACCCTGTACACGTTAAATGCACTCTTAAAATAAACATGACTTGATTTCATACATAGCTGCGTCCAAGAAGAAGGTTAACTTGTTACATTAAGTAATTTAGATCAATAAAATGCAGTACTTATACCAATGTCCATTGATTCATTTATTTACTCATTCATCCCTCCACAAATGAAAACAACACTGATGAACCATAAAAACGAGATTTATTACAAATATAAAAGGTATGACATAGAAAACAGTACAAAACAGAATAAGGACACACCTATTCCTCACTGTCAGTGTCAGGGCAGTCATCGTTCTCTTCCTCTGTTTCTTTTTATTTGCACAATTTGAGCAACGACATAAGTCTGTGCAACAGAGTCCTGCAGAGAAGCATGAACATCTGCCTTTCTCACAGGCAGACTCTTTGCAGCTGCAGTGTATCACATTCAACACACTGTCAGGGGCAGGATTTCTTGTCATCCAGGTGACGTGTAAGTTCCCATCCTCTGTTTCCCAACCATATCCAGCAGGTGATGGAGCATTTATTTCTCTTTTGAGACAGGACCTCATTATTGCTGCCTGGTAATTTGCCCTTTTGCAGTGTTGATGGAGGGCATCAGGAGTAGGGGGAATGCTTAATTCTATTGTCCATAGTTAATCGCAAATTAATCGCACATTTTTGATCTGTTCTAAATGTACCTGAGAGGAATATTTTTCAAGTTTTTAATACGCTTATCAACATATGAGTGGACAAATATGCTTTATGCTAATGTTTATTATCATTTGAACAATCTCTCTTAACCTCTCCCTCAGCACTAACACAATTCCAAAATTGTGGAAGTCAGCGTATGTCCTGCCTTTGCTAAAAGGAGGGGAGGCCACCTTATTAAATAACTATAGGCCAATCTCTAAGTTGTCAGTTCTGGCTAAGGTTCTTGAACGCTTAGTGAGTGAACAGGTAAAGGTGTTTTTATGTACAAATGACATCCTGTCTAAACATCAGTCAGGCTTCAGAAAGCAACACAGCACCATCACTGCCACAATGAAAGTGGTGAATGATGTGGCGAGTATTTTAGATAATAAGCAGAGTTGTGCAGCTCTATTTATTGACCTTTCAAAAGCGTTTGACACCGTTGATCATCGCATCTTAAAGCAGAGGCTAGCCAGTATAGGCATGTCCAGCCATGCAGTGGGGTGGTTTGTGAACTACCTCTCTGAAAGGTCCCAATGTGTTCATTTTGATGGGCTGTCTTCTGAGTGGTTAAACATTGCTAATGGTGTTCCCCAAGGTTCTGTTTTAGGTCTGTAAATGATGCTGTATGATGTCCTTTTGTTGTTCTTTTTAGGTTTCATGTGGAACTACATGAGCAGGTCTCCCTTGAAAAAGAGGTCAATGATCTCAATGGGATTTATCTGTCTAAATAAAGGTTTGAAATGAAATGAAATATATTAATTTAACAGTTTGGTTAAACCACTAAGTCCGACAACGCCAGCCCGGGAATTTCACCCAGGGAAATGTGACTAGGACACACAGGTTTGGTTACTCATGGAACAAGAGACGTGGTCCAATTATCAAAAATAGAACAGTTTATTTGTATACAATAGTAAAAATACAATTCATAAAAACAGTCACACAGGATCAGCAGTACGGGTGATGACCCTGCGTCAGAAACCCGTCTCTGTTCGGTGCAGAAAAACAGCAGCGGTTCTTTAAAGCCTTAGCTTGGCCCTAGATTAACAATAAACACACAAGTATAATATTAATGTTCAGGAAAGGTGTGGTGAATGGACTGAACAAATCGCCGTACATACCGATCAGGCAGAGAGGAGAGTTTCATGCTCTCTACGTTACGGCTACTTGACAGGCATCGCCAGGAAGACCCTCCGCTATACAAAACGTGACTACACGTAAGTATGATAAATTGCGAAACTTTACCTGAAGCCAGCTATTCTCCTACAACA